>PVIC010002068.1:0-82135 GCA_004025085.1 Thryonomys swinderianus | reverse complement strand
AGCTCAGGGCCAGCGTGAACTACAAAGCAAGACCCTGTCTCAAAAAAAAAAACAAAAAACAACAAAAAAAACATACTTCATGCTTAACTTCATGTTTTGGTTTTTTTTTTTTTTGCTTTTTTGAGACAGGGTCTCACTTTGTAGTTCAGGCTGGCCCTGAGCTCACTATGGTGCCCAGGCAAGCCGCCGCGAACTCAGCAATCCTCCTGTCTCTGCCTCCCGAGTGCTGGGATGACAGGCGTGAGCCACCACACCCGGCATTTTGGTATGCGGTGTTGATTGTTAGTGGGCGTGAGTCTCCATGCCCAGCATTATATGTGGTTACCGGGATTGAACTCAGGTCCTTGTGCTTTTGAGGCAGGCACTGGAACCACTGAGCTAACCCTCCGGCCCAACTTCATTTTTATTGAAGTATTATTTTGCTTCTATCCTTTTTCTGTTAAACTATAGAAAACATGTAAATCATGCTTAATTTACTAAAGTGCACTATAAATGAGGACTTCTACGACTTCCTGGGTGGCACACTAAACCCCCTGTGTGGGCAGCCTTGGCCTCCAGTCCCAGGGCCCACATTGGGCACCGTCTTTACTGACTTTCCTGCCTGCCTCGCTCATCTTCTACTCTGTTCCTCTCTGGCCCGGGCACATTAAGGATGAGTAACAGGGAGACAGGAGTCAGCAGATGGTGCGGGAGGCAGAAGAGCCCTGAGCCTAAGGCTCACCTCACACCCCCCCCACCGCCCCGAGCACGGGCGCAGTCACGGTAACAGCCGTCAGCACCTGGCGGGGGCGCCTCAGGTGCCTTCACTTTTCCCTGGGCTGCAATCCCTGCAGGGCGTGGTCTTCCTCCTTGGTGCTGACCGCGGTCAGCTAGGCCTCAGTTCTCCTCTGGTCCCAGCAAACCTGGAAATTTTTAATTCCGTTTTGTCCCTTCTGTGCTACTTCTATCAGACATTTTAATTCTAACAGCATCAAACTGTTCTGTCTTGTCTTGGCCTGAAAGTTTATTCCTCAGAGAGCGCTCTCTGTTCCGTGCTCATTAGAAGAACCTCACCTACTCGTCTCCTTGCTCAGTTTTGTTTTCCTTCATGAATTTAACACCTGAAATTCGGGTCTTTTTGCTTCTTGTCCAGATCTCTCAGTAGCACGCAGGCCTCATCAGGGTCAGGTGTGTGTGCCCGTCCGCAAGGGTTTGCTGGAGTAGGCATTCAGTAGAGATGTGCCAAAGCACAAGTGTGAGTCCCAGGTGTGTCAGAGAACACACTGTGAGCGTGCAGGAATGGGGGCCTGGAGAGCACCGCTGACCATAGCTGGCAGGGATGGCGCGGTTGCTCCAGGAATAACTAAGTGCGCAGATTTCCTGTGTTCGTGTCTTCCTGTTCCCTCAGCCCCCTTGAGCCCCTGTGCAGACTGGCGCACGGCCAGAGGTGCTGCTGGGTGCAGTGCCCGACCATCCGCGTGCGGCAAGCAGCGGTCTCTAAGATTCCTTCACAGCGCACCCTGAAAACAGCACCCGGTGGAAGGTGTGAGGGCTCACGGGCCAGATGACACAGGAAAATCCTAACACTAATGACTGGAAACGCCCTGGCTGGCAGCGCCTTCTTGGGCTGGATGGAGTTAAGAACCTAGAACCTGGTATCTTGGGTCTGCAATTGGAGACCATTTCATAATGTTCCCAAAGGGTTTCACATGCACAAGCTCTAAGAACCGATCCAAGATGAATGCTAAATGCAAGGTTCTTGGACTCATAATGCCTTGCTTTTTTCACTGAGACTCAGGAACCAAAGACCCCTGTGCCTGGAAATCGGGCCAGCCACCCGAAGAAATCGGTGCTCAGTGTTTACTCGGAGCCAGAAGAGCCTTTAAGAAAAAGAAAAGCACAACACGATGCTACTCATCCCAGAAGGCTCCCACACGTCCTATCCCAATGTGCCGTCGCTATTTCGCTATCTGGCTGTGATGGGGCCTGAAGCTCTGACTCAGACCTTTCCCTCTGGTTTTTGCCAGTTTCTGGAATAATGACATAGAAGGGCCACGGGTCGGTTCCTGGGTTCTACTCGCAGAGTACAGTTGAAAAATTGCTTGGTTTCTGTACCGCAAGGCTGTATTTTCCCATTTTCATTTCTCTGCCTTTTCTCTAGCAAGACAGGCAGATGGGCAGGGCTGCTGGTCCACAGACCTCGCCATTTCATGGTCCACCCTGAAAGAGCCCAGCCTGTGCCCCACGCCCGGCCTATGTGATGGGCACAGCGGCTATGGAAGAAAGCTGTGGGAAGGGGCCATTCTCGGTGTGGGGTGTGGGGTGTGGGGTGTTCGGATTGTATCCTGAGGCCCACCTGGCCTGGCTGACGGCTCACCAGACCTGGACCCCGTGGAGTTACACGGACAGGACGTGCCGGCTTTTAACAGAAAGTATCTAATATTTTTGGACCAGGTAACCTCAGAATGCTCCATTAATCCAACCTCCAAGTCACAGTTTTTGCTGAAAGCCAGTTGGATGAGGCAAGGGTTAATTTCACAGTCTCTGGCGCCAGCCAGCGGGCTCCACCGCTTGGACTGTTCGGTCAGGAGACACAGGAGGCCGCAGGCTCTGGGCTGAGAGTCTAAAGCCCTCCGCACCTGCTTTCCTTGGGCTGTATCTAAGAGTTCATCCGGAAGAGACTCTCGTTTTACCCTTAGGTTCTGTAGTGGACATCTATTGTTTTTTACATGCGTGAAAGTGTTTTTGAGCACTGGCAGTGAGCCAGTACTGTCTCAGTGCTTTTCTCAGCATGTTTTCAAATCCTCACGATCCTGGTAGCTACTGCTCTGCTTCACAGACCAGAGAGGTAATGCATGCTCAAGCAGTTGAAGAAAGTTCCTCACAGGGTGTAGGTTTAACGTGAGGGTTTCTGTCAGACTCGCTCGAGGCCACCAGGCGCCGTGGGAAACTCCCAGTGTCATTAACCTGGACCTCGCAGCCCGGTTCCCCTTCGGAGTAACTCACGGTGTTCGCGCGGCTGCGAGGCTCTGGGGAGCAGCCTCTCGCCGAGGGTCCAGCCGCGTCTCCGCTCAGCGTGGGGTCCCGCTTGGAAGGAGGGGTCGCGCCCCAGTCCGCACTTCTCCTCTGGGGGTTACCACTCCGCAGCGTCAGGGGCACGACCCCGTTCTCGGCAAGACAGGAAGTGCAGGGCGCGGGGTCATCACGTCTGTTGAGATGAACTTTACTTTTTAGTTCCTTGCTCTGAATGCACACGGTGGCCAGAGACCTGTGTTCGCTTGCGTGAGAGCCAAAAGCAGTTTCATTTGAGTAAACTGATGTTGCCAGGCTTCACTTTTTTCTCCCTTTGGATGAGATTGTCACCGTCATTACTGCCATTTTTGGTTTAAAAACTTATTGATGTTATGAACAACAAAATCGCATTCATTTCTCATAAATGTATTCAAATACAGCTAATGTACTGAGCGCAAGAGCATCGCGAGTGTATTTGTTCTGAGCAGCCCGCCGGCACGCACAGCGGCCTCCGCGGGGCGCCACAGTTGTCGCCCGTGGGCAGGAGCTGCGCCGGGTGGGTCGCTGCAGGCCCGGGCCGCTTCCTGGTGTCCGCTGCGCGCCGGCGGCACGTCTGGGTCTTACCGCGGCCTGTGCGCGGCCGTCGGGCTGCTACGGCAAAACACCACAGAGCCGTGGCTTGAACGTCAGGAACATCTTGGCCCGCTCTGGGGCCCGGGAAGTGGAGATCAGGGCGCTGAGAGTTCCTGCTGCGTCCCCACTTTGCCCTGTGTATATTCGGGTGGAGAACGCCGTCTCCAGGGTGTCTGAGAAGAACACCTCCTACTGAGTCAGTGTTCTTTATGACTTAGTTTATCCTTAGTTACCTCCTTCTACTTACTGTTGTCAAATATAGTCACATAGTGAGTGGGAGGACTTCAGTGTATGAATTTGAAGAAGGCATAGGCATTCAGTACATAAATGCGATATCTAAGTATTCCTTACAAGGAACATTTTTTTACAAATAGAGAACCTGAGGCTCAGAGTAGGCGAGTCATATTGGTAGTTCATGGCAGAGAGGACTCAAACTGAGGCCCGATTCCAAAATGCGTTTCTTTTCCACCAGCCAGAATACTGCTTGGGTTTTATGGAATGGCTTGATAGGATGACATTAGGCAAAGGGGAGAATTGCTGCACCTGATTTATCAGAGTGCCGCTTTGGTTTGGAAACTGTACTTGAGATGTATCAATATGACTTAGCGTTCAAAAAGCAGGCTATATAGCAAAGTGGACTGAAAAGTCTGACAATTTAAGTATGATCAATTCTTGGAAAAGAAGTGTCTGTTTTCCCATTCTCAGAAACTTCTATTATCAGAGATTTAAAAAAAAAAAACCTAAGAGCTATAGGATTTAAGTGTAGAAAGGAGTAGGAGTGATATCTTAAAACACTATCAACTGTGAATTTAAATGAACCCATTTATGAGAAAAGATATGCATCAAATAATACTTGTAGCGCACTGAAAATTTTAAAGCAGAAATAATTTTGTATTTAAGCAGTAAGAAATATATAAAACCAGTATTGATACCTGGATATATATTCTTTAAATAAAAAATTCTTAAAGTGAATATCAACTTCTATAATTTGCTTTTTCCTTTAAATATATAAATTGGGTATATTTTCATGTTGCTACTAAATAAATTGACCATACTGTATGAGACGGTGGCCTGGCATCTCAGAGTGTAACTGTGACATCATTTAACTTTTACCCCATTGATTATCACATTTAGCTGTTTTGTACAGTTACAAAAATGTGGCATTGAACATCTTTGTGCTACTATATTAATACACGTGGACAAATAGAATCTGTAATTATTGTGTACATGACTATCCTACAGACTTGATTATATAATTTATCAATAAAATAAATGCAATTATTCCATCCAAACTACGTAGCTCATATTGGCAATTGCCATGAAGATAACTTTTCATGTTTAATATTCTCCCAAGACTCCCCTGACTGTGATGAAGCGATACCATGGTTTTCGGCGTATTCTGTGCTGATCTGGCCGCGCACTAAGTCCCCTGTGAGCGGAGCGGGAGTCGGTGGGCGGAAGGGCTTTCCTCTCCCAGTCCCTGCAGGAACGCGGCCAGCGTTCGGGGAACACGGTGTGGGGCGCGTGAGCCCTGAGGTCGCGGCGGGTGTGAGTCCAACGGGGCTCCGCAGAGTCACAGCGTGTCTGCTGTGGTAGTCATTTTACTTTTTAGTTGTGCAGATATAAAATTCACTTTTTGATGTACTGTTTTGCTTTCAGTTCAAACAAATAAAAATTACTGTGGAGCATTAAACATGCCCTTTATCCTGTGAGTGAATGTTCATTAAGCCTCTGACAATACAAAAATTGAGCCTTTTAATACTTAGAGTTTCTAAAATAGCCTGTACAATTAAGCTTATTTTAAGTTTCTTTGAAAGTAGACACTGCGTCACAGCTGTTAGTTTTTGAAGGAGGCAGTCTTTGAAAACTGTACCTGCCTCTCCAACCCCTTTTCCCTGGCTGTGGAGAACCTTCCAGAATTATTACCTGTGTGACAACATAAGAGTTTTTCATTATAACAAAGCATAAAGAATGAAAGGGTTTGAATGGAAGGTGTAGACTAGACTCCTGGGCCGGAAATACATGACTGAACTGAAACTCTGGGACATGCTAATGCTCAGAATATTGAAAGGACAGCCAGCTTAGCCCCTTAATGCCTATTTGTCTGAATTTATGAGATATCATTCTCTCCAGCAAGGCATTTTTGAAATTATCCAGCTGGGAGTGAGCCCATTTTTTTTTTCTGTCACTAATTCATTAAAAATGTCAGCCACACAAAGGAACTCAAGACAGACCATCTGCTTTTCCAACACACAAGGAGCAGGGCACCCTGTTCTTACACTTGGGCAGGGACACACGTGCAGCCTTGTCGCCGCACACGTGAGCGCGCTGCTGCCGACCTTCTGATGGCACCGCCGAGAGCACCAGCCTCCACGGCTGCGCCTCCCTCACTTCCTCTCGTGAGCACACAGGGCGGCTTGAGCACTGCAGCAACTCACAAAGACATGGGGTTCTGGTTTTAATAGTAAATGACCATCTTTTCAAATAAATGTCAGACTGATCACACCATTGCACACAGAGATGGAAAGTAAATTATGATGGAGTCTTTCTCCAGAACAAGTCGTTTTAATATTTAAGATAAATGAATTTTTAGAAACCATTTCATCTAGAAAGAAGTTGATAGCAGAATTACTTGGATACAAAAGGAAATAAAGGTTTGAGACAGAATGAAAGGTGTGGCATGAGCCCACTCAGGGAGTCGCTAGCGTGTCTCTCGCATGCGGGGCCTTCCAGCGACAGCTCTGCCCCGGGGCCCCGAGCCGTGGAAGGGCAGATGCTGCCGCGGAGTGAAGCACGAATCACGTAGAAAGAGGGGTGTTACAGAGAAAATGTGGGGAAGGAGAGGAAAGCTGCACGTCACGGAGTCACATGGAATGACCCCCGCCATGGTTAAGGCCATTTTTCAAAACTTGCATTACGTGCACTGCGTCATCATCGTCCTATGTGGCTGACAAAAATATTACTTACTGTATGACAGTCTGCCTGTGTTTTGGTTCTGTCCACATAAAAACCTCTAGTACTTACATCAAGTTAAATTGAGACTACGGCATTAAATCTTAGCAAATTGTCTTTGTTCTTTTTTAAGGGGACAGGGTCTCGCTTTGTAGTTCAGGCTGGCCCCGAGCTCACTGTGTAGCCCGGGCAAGCCTCGGGGTCAGCAATCCTCCTGCCTCTGCCTCCCGAATGCTGGGATGACGGGCATGAGCCACCACGCCCGATGCTGTGGTATGTGGTACCGGGAATCGAACTTGGAACCTTGTGCTTGGGAGGCAGACACCAGAACCACTGAGCTAAATCCCCAGCCTCGCAAAATTGTTTTTATAAGAACCCTCAGAGTAAGGCCCACAGGCGTAGAACTACTGCTTTACTTCCCTTAGAAGTAAAGTGACGCAGGCTTTCCTTCGACACTGGGGAACGTGTTCTCCCCCAGATTGTGCAGGAGGCTGAATGAAAAGGGACCGCGCAGAAGTCTAGGGCAGACTTCGACGGCCCCTGCCACGTAGCGCCGAGCAGGAAACACCCTTGTTTTGACACGGGATCGAAACACATGTGCCCAGGAGCACTTCCTGTGACCTCGAGGCTGTCTAACACGAGCTCGGCTTGTCACTGTGTATCACGCTGGGCTTGCCCTGGGTGAGCAGCCGAGCGGGGTGTGAGGTGCCACGGGGTGGCAGGAGCTCAGGTGCACGTGGCCACGCTCACCGTGGGGGAGAGCCAGCCCGGGTGACCTGACCGGGCTTCCGAAGGAGGAGGAGAGGCCCTGGTGCCGCATGGCTGCCTCAGCCCAGAGGTCTCTGCAGTCGCTCTCGGGAAACTACGTCACATTGACACTGTCCGGTCTGAAGGCCGCACACGCGGCCCCCATCACAGCCTACTCTTCTGTCCGTCCTGTGTGGGGGAGTCACGTGACCTCTGATTACTCTTTGGAACCACACTGCACCTTTACTTGTTTTCATATTAAAGCAAAACAAATAGGCAAATAGAAACAATACCCATGAGAAAAATGCAAATTCGAACTGGTGCACACAGAAAGATCATGCTGCTTTCTGTGGGACTGAATTTGCCTTCCCCTTTCACCTCTTTGGTTGGACGTAAGATGTTCTTGAAAATCTGTTCTTCCTCCGGCAGCTGCAGCGCTGTTATTTAAAAAACATTCTGGATCGAGAGGAAGTGTGACCCTATGCACCTCTGAATCGGAAATGTTTGCCTAGAGAAAGGTCTCCCCAAGATGCGGGTGGCTCCGTCTCCCCACTTCCAGTGGTGGAGTTTTGAGGTGCTCTGAAGCTGGAGGCAGAGATCTCAGCGGGGTCCATAGGTCTTGACCCTGCAGCTCGCTCCTGCGTGGGAATGTGGCTTCCCCAGGCTCAGTTTGCTTCAAGAAGCCGGTGATCACAGTGTTTGCGGAGACTTCTTATTAAGATGGATGCTAGAAACGGAAGGTTCTGGGTTTCTTTTTCCCGGCGCCGTCTGTGACTGAATACGAAAGGGGAGATGGCAGGAACGGGGTTTCTCTTTCAGGCCTGACAGAAGTGACTGTCTGTCTTTAGCATCAAAAAGCAAAGCAAAACAAAGCGAGACTCCAGCTGGGTCCACGTCAGTGCCCTTCCGTCGATGAGTTTATGCCCGTGGAGGAGAACATGGAATGTGTTCCCGTGGAACAGCTTTCATCCCTAGCATTCTCGGTCACAGTTGTTTAAATCTATATATTAAATACAGTACCACAGTCTTTATTCATGTCCTAGCCCATTGGACTCTTGTGTGTATTTCATTCAAAATGGCAAAAAAACCCCACGTGCTTATGGAAGAAAAGGCTGTAAATAAAATGCTCTGGGATGTATAAGGAATCCTGGGGATAGCACTGATTTTGTAGACAGTTTACCTCCGAATCTGAGCGCTTTTACAAAAACATTCAGTAGCATTTGTATACAGCTCGTCCTTAGCCAAAACAGAGTAAAAATAAAATGCTGAGGCAAATTCTCTTACCCAGGCTGTTTGCGTATTGTGAAGGAGACCGTTCAGGATTGGCATTAGCTCTTTTAGCCGCTGAGATAAAGACCCATTGAGTTACACGTAGATGAAGTCAGCAGCGTGCCGATGGGTAGTGCACAAGACACACCAGCTCCGCAGCCTGGCACCGGTGCTCTGCTGCAGAGCATGTTCCCGAGCTGTCCCTGGCCTCTGCCCGCCCGATGCCAGTAGCATAGCCATCCCCCCTTGGGGACAGCCAGATATGTGCCCAGACATTGCGGAGTGCGTTCTGCAGGGGCAGCCACCCGCTGCTGCACACCAGCGTGGGCACGCACATGTGACTACGGAGCAAGACAGGTGTGAGCAGCACGTGCCAGGCTGCGAGGGCGGGACACGGGCTCACCTCCCGCGGGGGCTGCCGTTTAGGCCGCAGGGGTGGGTGGCACATGTGGCCCGTGGACCGTGTCCTGGAGCTGGCGTTGAACCGTGGGTTGCTTGTGGGCTTCCCTAATCTCACTGGTGTTTGTGTTTGAGATAGGCTCAGCTGATCTCAAAGCTATTTGAATTCTAACTATGCTCAAATTATAACTTATTCATGATTTAGAACTTGAAACATTTTAAATTATATTTACTTCCCCTTTAAAACTAAGATCGAATTATTTCAGAAATTGATAATTTGGGTCTTTTGGAATTAAAAACATCTAAAGATAATTGGGTTGGGCATAAATTCAATGTTCTCAGTTTATAAATGCCACAAAGACATTTGGTACTATTTTACTGAAAGGGAAATAATCAGATCTTACGTTAATAATTTTATTTTGTACCCTTACCCTACACCCCCCCAGTACCCCAGAATGGATGTCAGATCATTTGAATAATTTAGCCTGTTCCCAGAATTCTACCCAGTCGTCTTTCAGCTATGTGCTGCTCTGAGGTTTAATCTTAGAATTGGAGACACCGCCTCTCTCGGGGGAATGCCTTGCTCAGGGTCATGTCAGCTTTGAGCACCTGCTGCGTATCACCGTCCCGCTCAGAGCCGTCTGAGTCCTGCCCGGTGCCAGCGGCCGGGCCTTTCACCACGACAGGGCCGTCACGATCTAACCTCGGGCTCTGGAGCTCTGAATTATTCAGAGTAGAAGCCTTCGAGGGACAACGCCCTTACATTCTTCTTAAATGGGTTCTCATTCTCTCCCAAGGACAAGAACTGTGTCTCCATGTGACTACCTAGAAAATTAAATTAAAACATTCTGGGAAAAGTTGTTTCAGGACTTTAACCTTACCATGAAAGTACTGTGAATTGGACCATGGCATGACCTAGATTATAACTTCAAACATATAAATATCAAGTGCATTCAAATAAACAAATTTGTATATCAGAAATGCTAAACATGACGTAACGCTTATGGCATCAGAGATCTGCTTCGCAAGAGGTCAGTGTCTCGGGAGCCTTTAATGAGTGTCTTTGGAATAAACTCTTTATGTTAACTTGTGTCTTGAATTACGGTGTACGAGGCTTTCTAAACTGTGAATTTTGCCATAATGCTCTCTCTTCTCGGACTCTGGCTCTAGACTTCTGTTATTAATTATTAACAGAAATTCCTCTGCAGTTGGGTTTTAAGGAGAATCTCACTGAGAGGGCAGCAATGACCGGCCTCTGTCGGGTCCCGCTCTACAGGACAAGACAGAGCCCTAAGATTCCCTGGGCTCCTTCTGGCATCTGAATATGGCAAACATTTCTTAGTTCCTGGAGACTGTATTAAAGTCACTGCGAGTTGATGAAAGATGCAAGTTATGGCATTAGACAGCGTTCAAAGAGGAAAACCAAAACAGTAAATTAAATAAAAGGTGACAGAGTGTTTAGAATGGAAACACCTGTGTTAAATACTATTTTTAAGTGAGGAAGAGTATCAGATGTTCTGTGGGCTCACTCTTTTTTGGCATATCCTATTTTTCTTTTTGTTAGCAGAAATATGAAATAAAACTCCTTCACATTTATGCAGTAGAAATAGAGTGAGAGCAAATGACATGACTGCTCAATAAAGCGCTACCTAGAATAATTGCCATAGCTATTTGGAGACTTATTGTGAATTAGATTCCAGGAATAGGCATGATAAAAGTGGCATCTGTCATTTAAAAACAATGTAACTTATTTAGAAATGAATCTGCGTGCACTGCTTGGAGTGACAGGTCTTTAAATTTTGATGATAATTTTATCACTACCACCCTCAAGCCTCATATTTTGTGTGCCATTTGCTTTGGGATTTTCCTTCAATTAAAAATTGAACAATCTTACTGCAGTGCAGAAAGGATTTCATTACTTCCAGAGGTGACCTTCGAGATTCTATTAGGACAAGAAAACAGCCTCTAACAACCTCTCAAAACCTATCTTCTCTGACTGACCTCGCCCCAAGCTAGCACCTCCAAATGCTCGGTCTGTGAGTTCTTTCTTTCACATTTTCTTCTGCCATTCTCTGCCAGAGTCAAGAGCAGAAACATGTGAGAACCAGGGACCATCCCTCTATATTTTATTTATATGATTCTGTGTTTTTGTTGCCTAGGCTCTTCAAGCTGAGCGTTACTAGCTTGAAGCACATTGAGGATAGAAGCTGAATATCTTACTTTTAAGTAACTTCCCAGACAGCCTAATTCATATTCCTGTACCTACAGTGTCTCTGGCAATATTAGCAGCTGTTATTTTTCATGAAATACATATGCCATGATTCCTTTCTAAAGATTGTCTTGATTTATTGTGCATTTTAAGCATTCCATAAGAACTACAAACCAAATCAGTCAGTTGTTTGCAGCTTTACAAGATGTAATAGTACCAGAGGAAGCAGGTGTTTCATTCAGCTTACTATTAGCAAGTGGAAATGTACTTTTTAACTTAAAGTAATACCGAAATATTTGTTCAGCACAGCCATCATAGCTCAGCCCGATTAACTTGTATGAGAAGTTATATTTTCATTGCTTCAATAGAATTTCTCCCCTCATAATCTTTTTAGAGAACATTGTTGAAGATATAGCCTGATGTCATCTGCTTCAAGATTCCTTAATCTAGTTTTTATCTTCCAGCTAAGGAAACCTACTCCATACCTGCCTCCTACAATACATGAAGCAACTTAAATACTGTTCCCTGTAATTTTCTTTCATATATAAGCAAAACTATAAGGGCAACATGCACAAAAATACAATAGCAGCTACCAAATAGTTTCTGGAAAGCTTTCTCCTCCTCTTGGGAAGGATTATAACCTCATAACCAAAGCGGGTAAGAAATCTAGAAAAGCATCATGGAAAATGTATGAAGTGGAAAACAGAAGGCGAAATGAGGTTGAATAAAAGGTTTATTTATCTGAAAAAAGTGATGAATCTCACTAATTCAATGACTGGTTTTAGTTATGTGAAAATTAACAACCAGTATTTTCTATGTAAATGTATGGATATTAAAAGCTTAACAAAAATAAAATAGGCTTTATATGGCAAAGATTAAAAGTAATTGAAAATATCCTCAAATGGAAGCTGTTGGTGTTGGAGTGATTAAGTTAGGACTGTGGAATTGTTTCATTAGGAAGTTAGAGGAATGAGAAAGATACATAAATGTCTGAAATGATGAGGATTAAGTGACATTTTGAAGACCTACTGTTTTAATAGTTAAGATGTCATTTATTATTTAATTTCATTATTATCTTCCCTGATCTCATCAGATTCATCATCATCTAACGATTAAAGCTTTTTGAAGTTCATTGTGAAAAGGAAGTAACTTATTTTGGCTTATCCTGTGGGAACATGCGTCTGTCCTCTTCCTCCATGTTTTCCTCCCTTGAGTGTTGTTACTCCGACCAAGGAGAAGCACTGGCTAAACTAAAACAAGGGCCCGAATGCCCACAGCCAGCACCGGCGCGTCTGTGACCCGAGGGGCTGAGATGGCTCCCCACTAGGTCTAAATGAACATGCAGAATCGATATCTGACTCAAAATAAACCAGCTACCCGTGTGTTTAAAGTGGGCCTTTCAGAGCAGGAAGCTTATCTGGCTTATCCCGGCTCTATTCAACCTCATTGCTGTTCTTTTTTAATTTATCGTGAGGGATTTTAAGGGAAAAGAGTGACTTGTCTTGAATTTATAAAAGGAAGCTGTTACCATGGAGGGAGACTTGGAGAGGGAAAGCTCGTACACGCACCTCAGGACAGGATCTCCGGTGCCTTAGCGGTCCCATTTCCAGCTCTGTACGCTGCGAATGTGGACAATTGAATGATGATCATAGGAAGACCAGAGACGCCCCGGTAGAAGCTTTCCGAGGTATCACATGCACGTAGACACGCGTGCACGCGCACACACACACACCATAGCACTTGATGTAAACACCGTTTCAGAGCTCCCGGGAGAAAACCGAGGGCACAAGTTGCTGTCTGAGGGTTTCTGTGGCGTCACCGGTGCTGCAGACCCACCGGCTGGGTTCCCCGCTCGTTTCTTCCTGTTCTACCACGCAGCGTTGTCGGTCGGTGTACAGTGCGCGCACCAAGCAGTCGGGAAGAGGCTCCTGCCCCAGAGGCCTCTTGGGCACAGGGACGACCCCCGCGGGTCCTCGTCCACAGCCCTGAGAACCACAGAGAAAGTCCAGGCTCCCTGGGAAATTCCTCCCGCGAGCTCTGCGACCCGGCTGCCTCCCGGCAGCACTTCGGCTCACTGCACCGCCGAGCCGTTCGTGAGCGCCTGCTTCAGGTTCCAAGCAGGCCAGACCGAAGCCCCTGAAGCTCGCAACCAGCCCGGTGGGGGTTTGTCTGGAAAATTCTCAAGTTTTTAAGGCGCAGTGCAGCAGAGCAAACCCAGCTCGCACGTCTCAGCTGCAGGAGTAGCGTCGGAGCCGCGGTGTGTCTCCAGCCTCCTGCCTCGGTGGGAATCGGGCCACGCGCCGCAGCAGAGCCCCCGCGAAAGGCGGAGGGGCCTGGAGCTCGTCTCCGAGGAGGACTCGGCCCTGGGGCTTGCTGCACGTCACATAATAACGACACGTTTCTTGTACGTGTTCCTAAACACTGTTCTGGTGCGATCATCTTGCTAGCTGCACTGTGGAAACCAGGCAAAGCATAATACAAAAAAGATGCATAATATGTAAAACCATGTTTGTTGTGAGATAGTTAGATGATGTTCATTAAGTTTGAAATTCACTTCACTTAGTAAATTTGCTGCTATTCTTTTAGGTGTTTAAGATTTGACCTCAATTTAAAAATGACACTTTCTGGGCCGGAGGGTTAGCTCAGTGGTTCCGGCGCCTGCCTCGCAAGCGCAAGGTCCTGAGTTTGATCCCCGGTAACCACATATAATGCTGGGTGTGGAGACTCACGCCCACCAACAATCAACACCGCATACCACAATGCCGGATGTGGTGGCTCACACCTGTCATCCCAGCACTCGGGAGGCAGAGACGGGAGGATTGCTGAGTTCGCGGCGGCTTGCCTGGGCACCATAGTGAGCTCAGGGCCAGCCTGAACTTCAAAGCGAGACCCTGTCTCAAAAGCAAAAAAAAAAAAAAGACACTTTCCACAAATTCCTAAATTCACTCAGCCTGGTTTCTACTTTGGCTGCTTTGGCTCTCACGTTCTAGACGCTTTCTTTTCTCCATCAAATGGGGATATAAATACAAACCCTGGAGCAATCATTTTCTCCCACTTCCCAGCCTCAGATCTGACCCTGAGAAACAAGGTGGTCACAGCAGAACTCTCCTCACCCGCAGAGAAACCAGATAAAGACGCGCTCCAAGGGCCTAGGTCGGTCACCGCCCAGTCGTCACCTAAGAGCCAGTTCGAATAGCTGATTTCTGCAGGGTTTTCTGACTGTAACTTCACTTCCACACCCGCTGGCTAGGAGTTGCTGAAGGTCTCTGGAGGGACAGTCAGATTGTCCTTCCCAGAGCTCCGTGCTGGTCACCGAGGAAAAGGTGTCTTTTATCTGGGCACCAGGCTGGCACACTGTGCCTCTGAAAACTCCTTCAAACGAGGAAGTCCTGGTTGTTCGTGCCCAGAAGGCAGATGCATCGGGAGCCTCCGCATTTCTAGTGAGTGTGGGCGGAAGAGCGGTACGCAGGACTCGCCGTGCGGAGGACCCGATGGCTTGCTGCTGACCGCCAGCCCAGCAGCTGTCCCAGACGGAGCTGTCTTTCTCATGGAGCTTGGGCTGTGACCGGGAAGGGTGTGCCACTCTCTCAGACTGGCTCTAGAACTGCAAAAGGCAAGAGGCCAGGGTAAAGCGGTGCCCTGACCTAACTGTGCCACTTTGCCATTGCTTGAAAACAAGCTGCAGCGGCTTAGGCTGGTCCTGCTGCATCCTCAGCCCATGGGCCCTGCGTATCCCCCTGCGGCCCTCGGGGGCCCCGCATATCCCCCTGTGGCCCTCGGGGGCCCCTGCGTATCTCCCTGCAGCCCTCAGGGGTCCCGCATATCTCCCTGCATCCCGCGGGGCCCTGTATATCTCGCTGCAGTCGGACGTCCCTCTTCTCTTCTGAAAACCTGAAGGTAGCACAAAAGCTCAAGTTTGCAGCAAACTCGGCCACACAGCTCGGAGCCCTTGGACTGTCTTCTGGTGGCAGCACCAGCCTTCCAGTGGCCCCTGCACTGTGGCTGTGGCCGTGGCCGGTGTCTCTGGTGACGTCTTCACTGTCTGGCAAAGGAGCCGTGGTCCGTCCCCCGCCCAGGCGTGGGTGCCACACTGCAGCAGCCTCAAGCAGCCGGAGCCCGCCCGACCCCGTCTGTCTGTCTGTCTGCTGGGGGGAAGGGGCCAGTCACTGTGCATTTTAGGGTGTCTCCGTGCCGCCTTAGCAGCAGTAACGAGCAAGACCTGGAGACACAGAGCTCAGTGGCGCCGGCCGCCTTCTCACCAGGCCGCAGGCCCGAAGCCGCGGCGAGAGCGAGGGAAGGAAGCTGAAGGAGCCGAGAGCGTGCGGCAGGAGACCGGGCAGGGAAAGAGAAGAGCCGTGAGGCGAGCGCGGCCGTGTTTCTAAGCCGCCCACACGGGCAGCGCGTGCGCGTGGGGCAGTAGAACACGTGGTGGGTGGGCGGTCCCGCTGCCCCGCGGCTGACGTGTTCATCGAGAATCACAAATATGTACTGACAAACACTTTCAAAGAAGAAACACACGAGCGGACCTGGCAGCGAGGCGGGCAGCGGGCATGGGCCTCGGGGGCTGCTCGCGCGTGGCCAGGCAGCACCGACACCGGCTGTGCATCGCGGTGCTGCGGTGCGGGGGTCGGTCTGAGGGCGAGAGGAGTCACCCCGGCTCGCACAGTGACTCGTTATGTACGGTTTTGTCTTCTGGCGCTGGGAACTGAACTCAGGACTCTGCTTGCCAGGCAGGCGAGTGCCATGGAGCCGCGCCCCAGACCACTGGTCAGAGCTTAATGAGGTGTGTGGGCCTTTCCCCCGCAGGAGGCCAGAGGGGCTGTTCTGCGTGGGGTGGCCTGGCACGCAGGGGACCCACGGCACGGGTACTGAGGACTCGCTGACTGCCGTCTGACCGCCGCGGGGCACAGTCTGTGACCGCAGGGTGAGCTGGGGCTGCGTGTTCCCCAGCGGCGAGCGGTACGGAGAGAAGCAGGAGGGGCCAGGAGGCCCGGGGCCTTCGGGTGAGCAGGGCCAGGGCGCCTCCCTGACAGTCGGTCGCCTTCATATGTTCACACGCGGCTAAAACGAGATGCTCTTCATGAAGCTCCATGATTTTGTAAGTTGTCTCCAATCTGGTGAAATAATGTACAAGCTGCTAGGCCGAGCTGAATGGAGTTATCGGCTTCACGTGAATATTTCTCAGTAAAAAGAGAGATTACAGTTCATTCCCAGTTTTAAAGAAAAAGGTAGAAAATTCATAGATGAGTAATGATTTTAACTTTTGTGAGTCGCCAGCACAGAAGCGTCCACTGCTTGTCTTTCAGAGAGCTCACTTACAATAACACTTCTCACTGCTGGCGTGGCACCAAACCGCGCACGGTGGTCGGCATTTCAGCCCGTGGCCTGTGTCTGGATTCAGGACAGGACGGCTCACGCCCTCAGGGACTAGTCATATAGATTCCTGCAAAATAAATAAAACGTAATTTTTAGGAGGGAATTTACCATAAGCTCTCAGAGAAACCCGGTATTTACTGCGAAGGACAGACCGAGGCACAGACGGACACAGCGCGCTTCCCTAGTGTTTCTGTCACTTCCAGACCTTGAGGGGAGAATGTCTCAAGCCTGAGTCCAGCTTGAGGCTCTTCGGCTTCTCTCCAGCCAGTAGCGATGCCCCTCACCGTGGAGAGAAGTGCGAACGGCCTGGTCACCTTCCTTCCCAGGCACGGACCGCGCGAGGTAGTGTAGAGCAAGCAGAGCCCGAGGGAGCCTGTGTCCCGCGACTGCCGTAGGGGCTTCCCGAGCCTGCTCCTCTCGGAGCGCGCCCCACACACGTCTGGAATTCTGTTGGAAGCCAGACAGTGGGAAAATACTTCGAGAACAACGTAGTGTGGCGTCCAGCGCTTGGAGGCAGCTAAGGCTGATGTCCTCTGCTAAGGCTGCTGCGGTGCCGACCGCGTGTGAAGAAGGGGAGGAATCCACTCTCCACAGGCTTCTCACTTACGTTCTTAGGCCGCTTTGCATGCTTTACCCTCCGCCTCCCTCTCCTCCCCCCCCCCCCCGCCTGTGACCATGAGTCCTGATTCTCTTGGGGATCAGCCGACGTCGGCTGAGCAGCCTGAAGGCCTGACCCGCAGCGGCAGCGCTGGAGTTAGCAGCAGGGCGTCACTCCGAGGCTCGCGGGCATGTGGGGACTGCTCCTGCCACGGGAGGCGCGGAAAGCAGGGCGGGCGGGCTGCTCTGCTTGGTTGTGCCGTGTCCTGCCAATGGGCACCTCCCCACGAGACGCACCTGCGGTGACGCGGGGGTCGCGGCTCCTCCATCCGAACAGGCCAGGGGAAGAGGTCTGGGGCTGAGCGCAAAGTTAAGACCCTAAGGAGGAGAACGAAGATGCTGATTTTAAAACGCAGTACACCTCCTTAACGGAAGAGAAGCCAGCTCTGTGGAAAGCAGATGTCAGTGTTAATATCAGCTGAGAACATCGCTTCCTCATAGGCAATGACTACAATTTTAGGTGTCAAAATGCATGTTATTCATAAAAGTGCTTAAAAATGTATTTTAAATTATAATTTATTTGTGCATTCAAAGCAACAATTTAGAGTGTGTCCCTTATTAGAAAACTCCCTAGAACTTTGTAAACGTTACATATAACAACTAATATAGCTCTTAATATTTCAATTGGGTTGAAGCCTCTATGTCCATTTCCCTGCTGATTTTTCCAACCACGTACCTTATTCCTTTCTTCACCAAGTATTTATACACCTACCAACTATCTCGGTGCTAGGACCCTAGCAGTGAACAAAATAGATACACAGTACACGGGAAATACCTGATATAATGTTAATGTGATAAATAGTGTGAAAAAAAATAAAAGAGAAACGGGGACAGGCAGGATGGGGTTTCTGTTTGAGACTGAGTTTTGGCAAAGTTTCCCTGGAGGAGCCTCTGAGTAAAGACCTAAATTAGGTGAGGGAGCCGAGAGCGCGGCCATCTAGGGCAGCGGCGCCGAAGCGAGCGACTGTGCCCTCCAGGGAGTCTGCAGACAGACATTTTTCACCGTCACAGCTGCGGGTGGGGCGCTGCTGGCACCTGGCAGGCAGGGGCGAGGGGTGCTGCCAGGCGTCACGACGCACAAGATGGCCCTGCGGCGAAGAAGTCTCCTGCCCGAAGTGCGGTGCCTGATGCCGGGACGCCTCCCCTGGAAAAAGAGGTGCATCCCGGGCCGGGAGGCGTGAGTGCCGGACGGGCCCTGCGCGGAAGCTGGGCTGGCTTGTCTGAGGGAAGCCTGGGGGGCTTCTGTGGCTGGGCCACCACGGCACGAAGACACGTTGTCTCGAAATTGACTTAAAAACTAGCTCAGGGTTCGGTCGTGCGGCTGACGGTGAAGACGCCGGCGTCTCCCTTCTTCCGGCCGGCCGGCCCCCACCTCCCCGAGCTCCCGTCCACAGCGCCCCCGGAGTCCTGGCTGGCTTCGCTCGCTGGCGTCCCGGACACAGACCCCGGTCGGTCCCCGCGGCCTCCCCTGGCTTCCCCGCGCTGGCGGCCTCCGAGGCGGCTCTGCGGCCAGCAGGGAGGTCCCCGCCGAGGCTCTGCAGTGGAGACCTGCGAGCACCGTCACGGGGCTCGGGGCTGCTTGGAAGGGAACGTGGGAAGCGCACTAGGGCTGAAAACTGAGTGCCTTAGACACGCTAGCCACGTGTCATCCCCAGTCTCCAGCTTTGAGCGCTCCGTGCCCTCAGGCCAAAGCGCCTTCTCTTCACTGCTTCCTCTGCCCCACCAGGACCCTCACGCGGAGGAGCCCGGGGCCTCTCGCACGGGCAGACACCCCACCTCCTGGAGAAGCGTCTTCAGATGGGCGACTGGCAGGCGGTGCCCGCTCAGCGAGTCTGCTGCCCTTGTCAGTCCTGTTCTCAAGGTTCCCAAGGGGACCCGAGTTCCTTCGGGCGGGGAAACTGAGTCCAGAGTTCCTGGTCTGATTGCGTTGGCGTCATTCCTTTCCACGGTGCTGTTTCCTACCTGCCCACGCTGCAGCTTCTGTTCCGCTTTCTTGCCCACGTCACTGGTCGTTTTCTTTAAGCATCTTTCTCCATGGCTCTATTTTCCAACATTTTTTTGGTTGTTTGTTTGTTCTGAGACAGGGTCTCACTTTGTAGTTCGGGCTGGCCCTGAGCTCACTATGGAGCCCAGGCAAGCCTGGAACTCAGCAGTCCTCCTGCCTCTGCCTCCCGAGTGCTGGGATGACAGGCGTGAGCCACCACGCCCGGCTCTATTTTCCAACTTTAATAATCAGTTTAAGCAGGAAAGCTTCCGGAACTGCAGATGGAGATTTCATGTTTCTACTTAAAACAGCAAGTGCTGTGTGTATGTGGTTTTAAATTTGAATCTTTATTGGTACATTATATATACACATCACGATCACTCTCAACATTAAGAATTTGTACCACTATATGACACGACTTAATTCTCCATTTTTACCCTTCCCGTACACACCCTACAACCCCCTGCCCCTATATACATAAGCTTTGTTTCCCTTTTTTAACCATCACATTTTTCTTTCCCCTCATTAGTTACCCCTAAAGCCCATTTTCCTTTGAATATTTATGATTTCACAATATCTATCATGTATTCTAGAACTCATTTACATCTTCATTCTCTCATACCAGAGAAAAGATATTTACACATCTGTAACCTATTTATTTCACTTAATGAGTATGTCCTTAAGGTACACCCATTTGAGTATAAATGACTAAAAATGATCACTTTTTATGGCAGAGTAATATTCTACTCTGTTTTATTTTTTTTTTTTAAACCACACATCCTCTTTATCCATTCCAGAGTTGATGGCCATTTGGGTTGATCCTAAGATTCCGCTTTCACAAACTGTGTGTACGTGCTTTACGCTGTTCAGTTAGAGGTGGTCTTCAATAAACAAAGCCATAGGTGTTGTCCTTAGATCGTGCAGTGACAGCTCTGATTTGAAAGGGCAGTGGGGCTGTCAGAAGAATCCTGCTCTTCAGTCAGGAGAGTCGACCCTGGACCGTAACCCTTCCGCCTTGTTGCTAGTGGCTAATTAAACAATCTTTAAATATATACAACAGTGGCTGTCAAATGCTCTGGCCTTGACCCCACAAACACTCTCTGACATCACTGAGGGCTCCCAAGGTGTTTTGTTAGAGCTTCTAACCCTAATACTTACCGTATTCAGAATTAAGACAGGGAAAAATTTGAAGCTCAAGAAAACCCAGGTACATAAACATTACCCACCGGAGCAGCTGCGTCATTACAATCATGTGGCCACGGTGAACAGTCCACTGTCTGCCTGGAGGTCAGTGCCATCGTCCCGCAGGGGTCGGCGCCAGGACCGCCAGGGCCTCCACTAGCACTGACTCCAGCGCCTCGATACGACTGTGCGCGGCTCTCGGGACCCACCAGCGGACCCCACCGGCACGGGCGCAGAGTTCACTCCCGCTGCTGCCCCTCTCCCTCTCTGTGCCCCGAGTTCAAGCTGGCGCCTTCAGCCCTCACTTTCCAGATAAACTTTGGCAGTGTTGTGGGCTTGTCTCATCCAATTCTTTGAGGCAAGAGGGACGTTGACCATTAAAAGAACTGCATCGTCAGCTGGGGATTTAGCTGAAGGGGTACTGCGCCAACCTTGGGCGCACAAGGGCCCGAGTTCAATCCCTGGTACTGCAAAAAAAAAAAAAAAAAAGTAAAAGAACTGCATCATATCTGCACATCATCCTGTGCGTTTTAAGCCATCTATCAATCACTTATGACACCCGATTCGGTATTATTTAGAGACTCGTGACAAGACACACGGAAGATGCCCAGTATACACGCAGCTCGTGTGGAGCCCACAGAGCCGTGACCTGCGGACGCAGGGCTGACTCTCCCCGCTCGGGGCTGTGAACATAGTTTGGACTGCATGGAAACCATGACCCCCAAGGATTTTCAGACTGACTTTGAAAGCTGATAAGGAGAGGCAGGTATTTTATGTCTAGAAAATGTCCTTTTCAGTATTGCCCTGAGGCGCCCGTGAGTCCTCAGAGCCTAAGGGGGGAAATAAACATGTCTTCAGCGCCCTCCTGGGGCCCGTCCACGCGTGCCCCTCACCCAGGTAACCCCTGCGCTCGCTCCGTGCGCAGCCACCCGCCCCCTGGCCCATCCGGGACGGAGATGCGCTCGGAGCAGCCTCCCGCTACCTGCTGCGGCGGCCGCAGCTGAAACGGTCTTCGCTGAAATCGAAGCAGACCAGGCTTGACCTTCCCCAGGACCCACTCGGTGACGTGACACTTCTGCTTAGAGGGTCGTTCGTGACTTTCGGGGGCCGCCGGCTCCCGCACTGTCCCCGTTCCCAGTTTCACCCCAAACCCACCTCTAGCTGCATGTAGTTGGCTGAGCACCTGCGCACGTGTGCGTTTGCCACGCGTGAGCCCCTCGCCGTGTGAGCCCGCGTGGAAGTGCCCCCGGCACCCTTCGGGCCTGCGTGCCGGCTCCCTCCTCCCCCGGGAAGTCTGCTCTGGCGCCAGCGCCCGCGGGCGAGTGGCCTCGGACTGTCCCCAGACGCTGTGAGCTGGCGAGCTGTGCCCCTGGGCGGCACACTGACCCAGAGACCCGAGCTCCCAGGACAGGCTGGGTCCGCTCTCGCGGACCCCTGCCCCGGCCAGGCCGAGTCCTGCCGACCCCAGCAGCAGTGACTCAGCGCTGAGTGCGTGAACCTAGCAGTGAGCTTTGAAAGTGCTTTCCTGAGGCTCTTAATCAATTCTTTATTTCATGTAATCCTCTTAATTAAAGTAGGGGCCGTGTTTTACAATTTATAGGAGCGTGGGCCTCTCTCTGCCTCAACACCCAGCAACTAGAAAATACCGAACTGAGAAGCAAATTGCTTTCCTGCCATCTTGTGCTGAAAAAGAGGGTCACCGAAATGGGGCAACCGATGAGATACCCTCTCCGAGGAGGGTGGCGGGCAGGGCACCCCTCCCTCAGGCAGCGCGTGGCAGTCAGCGGGACCGCACTGGGCGCCTGACTCGCGACAAGCGGCTGAGGGGAGGATCCTGGGCGGGTTCATCCGCGGCCTCGGCGACCGCTTGCGCTGTAGAGGACGGAGTGTGGCAGGAAGAGCTCGCAGGCGGCTGCGCATGTGCCGGAGGCCCAGCGGCGACACAGACCGTCCGTGCGCTCACGACCCCTCGGAGACCAGGGTGGGTCATCCGTGCGATAGGGACGGTTCGCACTGTGCGCGGCTCCGCAGATCACCTAGCGAGCTTGTTGGGTGAGTTAGCACCTTCATCTGTCAGAGAATAATTCTCTAGAAGTCTCGTGGTGCAGCTTGTTTCTAAACTGTGTCTGACGCGGGCAGGCCTCCCCACCCCGACCTCTCTCTGTCCTTCTCTTCTTGCTACACACACACACACACACACACACACACACACACACACACACACACACACTGGCGTGCATGAATAGCCTGAGTTCAGGATCCTTCGCGTGATATAGGATCTAGCAGGAACTGAGAGACACGTACTGCTAATTTGCAATACATGTATTTACATTATTCTTTTTTTTTTTTCTTTTTGAGACAGGGTCTCGCTTTGTAGTTCAGGCTGGCCCTGAGCTCACTATGGTGCCCAGGCGAGCCGCTGCGAACTCAGCAATACTACATTATTCTTTAAGAAATACAAATGTGTGCAACACAAAAAGTTGTACAACATGATGTTTAAAATATGTATATTTTGTGGGATGACTAAATCAAGGCATTTATTTACTTTCCAGTTAGGTCAAGCAATACTGTTTCTTGAGTAAGGGCAAAAATATGTAGTTCACTTATAAAATAAATTTATTTCAGTAAAAAGAAAAAGCACAGGGTGACATAAAGCAAAAAACCTGGTAACTACTATACCATAAGTTATAAAATTATGGCAAAACATCATGCTGATATTATAAAAGTGATGAGAGTTTGAGAAGCATTTGCCCACAGAAGCCAACCAGAAAGCAGTATGTAAATACTGGCTGTTAGTTGCCCTGAGATTGAATAAACTCCTAGAAGACCACTCTGTTGATTGTTCTCCAGCAGAGGTCTACACAGAATAGATGCTTAACGGCGACTACCCAAGTCTGGTTTAAAACAGACCAGCAAACGAAGTGATGTTCCATCTTACAAAACTATCTAACGTGTGTGGATAGTTTGTTTCTGGTGAAGACATGAGAGAGGCTATCGTGAGGGATTTATCAAAGTAACAGGGTAGCCCAACATACACAGTTCCACTTGGGAATGTGATGAGTAGATTACTTGGCAATAAGATAGTTCCCTTCATTATCAAAAACAACAAATATCTAAGAAGCTCCAATTGTGTAAAGTATGCTTTTCTGGGAGAGATTTAACTGAAAGCTGAATTCATGGGAAAAACAAAAGACTCAGTGTGCTGTGAACCAATGTGACTGCCATTATTGTATTAGAACTCAAAGCACATTTACAGAGTTTTCCATTTAACCCTAAGAAAATCTCTCAAAGAAAGGGCAGATTTTATTTTCCCTGCTACAAAGAGGTGAAGTCAGAGAAAGTAAGTGATTGCTCTGAGATCATGTGGTGTTATTCCTCCTCCGCACAGCATGTAATTTCATCACTGTTTTGTCTCCTCTGTGGGCTTTGGAACGTTCCACCTTCCCCGCCTCTCTGGAGGTGTCCAGTAATTTGATTAGAGGGTTCTAGATTTCACCTATGCAAAACTGGGATTAAATTAAATGGATTCGATTAAATTATAGGAATAAATTAATTTGAGAATACGATCATATTAGATGTTGTTTGTTTAGAGTGCAGAGGAGTGAAATCTCACTTTGAGGGTGCTGACCTGTTCAAGGGGCCAGGATGTCAACAGTGCGTGTCCGTGAGGCTGGCAGGAGAACTCCGGGTTCCTCTTCTGTTCATGATCAAAATGTTGGAGATAAAACTTCAGGCTCAGAGTTTAATCAAACCATTCTCAAATGCTTCTTCTGCCATCGTCTATAGGATCTTGGGCAAATTATTTAACCCCTCTGAGTTTCAGTTCAACTATAAAATCCGAAGATTGTACCATGGGTTTAATGTGGTCAAACAAAGCCCTGACGGTGGCACAGAGGTGGCCACTCTGAGGAAAAGGATTCTACGAGGAAAGTGAGCTCATGTTTGAGCATATCGAGGCTCCTCTGAAACATACAGTCCTGCCCCTTCCTCCAGGTGACAGTGGTCGCTTGTGGTCTCCTGCTGTTTCCTTACCCAGCTGTCACCACAGCGCGAGCAGAGTCCTACGCAGAGCACTGTCCACCCCGCCTCAGCGCCGCCTCCTCGCAGGAAGCCACCTCACGGGCTGGCCCCTGGCCCCTGACCGGAAACGGAGCCCGAGGTCATCTCCTTGACATCGGCCTCCCCCTGGCCCTGCGCTGCTGGCCTCTCCCCAGGGCAGCCCGTGCCTCGCGTCTCACCCTCTACCTGCCGCAGGCCTCACCCAGAGCAGACGGGGGGCAGGCTGTGGTGCAGGGGTCTGCGTGGGACCAGCACACGCCGGCAGGGGGCAGGGGGCAGGGGGCAGGGGCAGGGGGGCCGCGCGAGCACGTGGAGGCGGGTCACAGAGCCAGCCCCCCTGGGACGGGGAGAGCGCGTTCCCCAGAGGGGAGCGGCGCAGTGGCCACACCCTGGCCCTGAGATGAGCGTGTCGGGTCCCCAGCCTGCAGAGGTCAGCTCTGGAAGATGGGTTTTGCAGATGGGATCAAATTAGGGTCTTAAAATGGAAAGATAATCGTGGATTACCCAAATAGGTCCAGAGTAATCTCCGGGGTCCTGCCAAGAGAGATACCAGGTCAGCTGCAGAGAAATTTGAAGATATTATACTGCTGTCTTGAAAGATGGAGGAAGAGCAAGAGCCAAGGAGTACAGGCCGCCTCTAGATCCCGGAAAACGGGAACAGTGGGTTCTTCCCCTTACGTCTTCCGACAGCTTGACGTCAGCACAGGAGACTCGTTTCAAGCTCCAGAACTGTTAGAGTGATTCATGCTCCCTCAGTCCCCTCCAAGCAGTGCTTTACAGCAGCCACCAGAAGCTAACACGGCACACCTTCGAACTCTCCCTCCGAAGGGCAGAGAAGCTGGCACATCTCTACACTGACTTCAGCCACTGGCCAGCGTTCCTGGCATGGAGCGTTCATTCATCAGCACCCAGCTGGCAGGTACAAGTCAGAGGGCATGCCGGAGTCAGGATAGGGCAACGCACTGGGCACCCATGTGTCTGTTCTGGTGTGGCCTTCCTCGGCTTCTTCCCTTCTAAGCCATCTTCACGACTGTCTCCCTACAGATCACCCCTCCCCATCAGCCTACCACCGTTCGCCAGGCCAGTTGTCCCGGTTATGGGGCCAAGATAGCTCCCTTCCAGAATTCTACAAGAAAAGCCCCCGTCAGTTAATAAGAGTTAGTGCTAAACTTTGATAGTTAAAGCTCAACCTTTAAATCTTTACATTCGAGTGTGCAGAAGAATAATCAACATGCTTGGGCATCTCTGTACAAAGTCCCAGGGGTGGCACGTGAGCCTTGGAGCCTCAAGATGCTGGTCCCTTAGGTCTGTGGTCTTACAAGAACAGCAACACCATGAGGAAGTGAGAAAATTGATTTTGCAGAAGGAGAAGATTAATTAAAGGAAACGTTAGGACGTGAAGCTGCGAGTTGACACTAGGGAGACCAAGCCTGAAAAATGGCGACTTTTGCACATTGACAGGGCGTTGCATGTATATGCAGATGAATCCAGCCTCTGAGCAGATACAGTAATGGAAGTAATACCGGCCCACGAAGGCAAAGGTGTCCTGCTGAAAGTGCTTAGCTTCAGAGTGTCGCTGGAGGACTTCCAGCTCAGATGACCCCTAAAAGCCTGGATGTGGCCCTCAAGTTGATTTTGCCAGCTGTCTTGACTTGTGCTTCCTATTAGTCTCCTCTGTAGAAGGGCAGAGGAATAAAAGAGTGTCTGTACAATTTTTAACATAAAAATCAAAAGAACTATGCTTGAAAATTAGAAGAAGTGTTGATGCTGGAGTGTTTTGTACCCCTTGCTTCAGAGCATGTGGTGAAAAGTAAAGACAGGGCCGTGTACACCCCTCCGGGCGGTTAGTGTGTTAGTGCGGTGAGCGCCTCGGCCCCGGAGGGGTGAGCACGTCCGCTCAGCACGGAGAGTGAGTTCGTGTAATTTGTCTGATGTCATAAAACTGAGAATGTAGACATTTGGGATTTGAGCTTAAATTTGTTTCCAGAGTTTGTATTCTATGGTATTTGTCCTTTAACATGTAATTTATATTTATATATTGCTGTTCAAAGCATTTTTATATTTTATATTTCACCTGGAGGGCCAGTATCAGTGGCCACATTTTACAGGTACGGTCACAAAGATCCGGGCCGTTTGGTCGTTTGTCTCGGGGGAGGGTTGCCCAGAGGCGGCAGCCAGTGGACAGTGAGAGGCTCCGTCCTGTGACCGGCCCCTTCGTTGCTGTGTCCACGCCGGAGGGACCGAGTCACTGACGGCCTCGGTCCACCTGGTGGAAGGCAGCTCACTTCAGTCATTCTGGTGAGAAAAGCTCATTAGGTTCACTAAGTTCTTTCTTAGTTATTAAATCAATAGTCTCCTTGCAGAAAATTTGGAAAATACAGAAATGAACATACAAATCACCAGCCAGAAATAATCTCAAGTACCTGTTTGGTGTCCTTCTGCCCAGTACTCGTGCTACAGATTTGCAGATGTGTCATACACATGTGCTAAATGCAGCTTCATGCGCCGGTTTCCAGTAATAGCAGATGAGGAATAGTTTGCAAGTCTTTGGATAATTTTAGCAGACAGCCTCCTGTGCCAGAGGTTGCATGAATGTAACCTTAATTTATGGGAACGTTCACTTGCCGTTGAGCAGTTCCTCCTGGTGAAAAGCTAACCTGAGCTGCAGTTTTAGTGTCTATACACATAATTTGTATCTCCAGCAGCAGCAGATGAGAGGGCCAATTTCTCCATTTTGAAGGTGGTTATTTTAAAATCTTTTCAAGGTTGGTAGGTGAAAACAGATCCCCTCACATTTGCATTTCACAGATTGCAATGTAGCTGAGTTAGTTTCCCCGTGTTGACGTGGCCAGGTGTCTGGTGCCGCACAGAGCCAGGTTGTTTACGCGCTGTCGCAGTCTTCGGGGAGCCCAGCAGAGGTCCCAGGATGGCCTGATGTTGCTGTAATTCCCAGAACTCCAGTGTCGAGCTGCCGCCGGCGCCGAGACATGAGCAGCCCTGGGAGGCAGTGGGGCTTGTTCCTGGCTCTTGTGCGGCCCTCGGTCTGAGCCAGACACCCGGAGGTCCCAGTGTAAGGACCGAAAACATGGGTGCTCCGGCTTGCTCTGCGATGTCTGACAGGTTCGATCACCTCGCTGTGCTGCCAGGTCTTCAGCTGCAAATGAACAGAAGCATGATGGGGTACACTCAGGGAACGAAGTGCTAGAGAAAAGGCACATCTTCCACATGGAAAGTGTGTGTGTGTGTGTGTGTGTGCGCGCGTGCATGCATGCGTGTGTGCGAGTGCACGCACACATATATGGGCACACAGATCACCTGGGGACGCTGCCTTCCTTCTCCAGCGGAATGCGGAGACCGTGTGTGTCTTAGAGTCGCATCCGTGGGTGCGTCCCGGCTCCGTGTGAGGCCCTGTGGCTGGGGTAGCTTTCCTTGTGTGTGTTCTGTGCCTGGCACATGGCCCACAGAAAGTCCCGCTAGGGCAAAGGGCACTCGTGGAGCTGTTAGAGGACAGAACGGGTAAATGAGATCGCGGAGTGAGATACTACAGAGGCCGCAGAGGTCACTTGAGGGGGCGCCTCGGGGATTTTACTTTTCTAAACACAACTGTATTGGCATCATTATCTTACGAGCACTTGCCAGAACAAACTTAAATTACTTAAATAAATAACTCATCATAAAGTTTAAATAGCATTTTAATTAAAAATTTTATGATGAAACATTTTTCTTTGTTTTATTGGCCAGAGTCCTGATACATATTTATAGACATTAGACTTTATATAAGAAATGCGTTTTCACATATAAGAATGATTATATTATATAACCATATAAGAATGTTTATATTAGAAATGTATTTTTTCCTGATTCTTTGCAACCACATAAAAAAATTCTGAAGTTATTTCAGCTTTCAAAGTTAATTTACTTAACTGGATAGTTACAAAGCCAGTGGAAAGTAAGAATTGTGTTTGGGGGTTTTTACTGAAATAATCAGCATGCATATTTTATCCTGCAACATATGAGTATTTTTAGTTTCATTCTATGACATAAAAACAGTATATTTCTACCAGGCATGGTGACTCATGCCCACCAGCAATCAGTACAACATACTACAGTGCTGGGCGTGGTGGCTCACGCCTGTCATCCCAGCACTCGGGAGGCAGAGGCAGGAGGATTGCTGAGTCCCAGGCTTGCCTGGGCTACATAGTGAGCTCAAGGTCAGCCTGGACTACAAAGCGAGACCCTGTCTCAAAAACAAACAAACAAACAAAAACTATAAGTAGACAGTTAAAATGATATTTTAATTAAACCAATCTAAGGAGATTGAAATCTTTGCTTGTTATCTTTGCTAACTCATAACATTTTCATATCACTATTTATACAATTTAAAATAAGAGAATTTTTGTTTTTCCCAAATCCCAAATTAGTTCTCCAATCAGAACAAATTAGTGATAAAAAGGTGTTTGTTAAATAATTGTAGAAGTTTTGGGCCAGAGATTTAGCTCAGTGGTTCCAGCGCCTGCCTCACAAGCGCAAGGTCCTGAGTTGATCGAGTAACCACATACAATGCTGGGCATGGTGACTCATGCCCACCAGCCATCAATACCACATACCACAGTGCCGGGCGTGGTGGCTCATGCCTGTCATCCCAGCACTCAGGAGGCAGAGGCAGGAGGATTGCTGAGTTCAAGCCTTGCCTGGGCTACAGAGTGAGCTCAGAGCCAGCCTGAACTACAAAGCAAGACCCTGTCTCAAAAGAAAAATTGCAGAAGTTTTTACACTTTCGAAGCCTTTGATGCCACTTTTATCTAGAAGACGAGTTCACTGTGGAGACCCTGAAACACAGAGCAGTGCTGGGATTCGCCTTCAGGCCTGCTCGGTGCCCTGTGCATCAGCCTCCGATCTGCATGACTTGCTGACTTGCCCCAACACCTGGGGAAGCAAACCAGCTGGGAACGGCGCGTGAGCTTCTGGGCTCCATCCACAAAATGCT
Organism: Thryonomys swinderianus; assembly: GCA_004025085.1. Taxonomy (NCBI): domain Eukaryota; kingdom Metazoa; phylum Chordata; class Mammalia; order Rodentia; family Thryonomyidae; genus Thryonomys; species Thryonomys swinderianus. The sequence goes on along the minus strand of PVIC010002068.1, from coordinate 52,690 downwards.
CCGAAAGGTACAATCCAGTTTTTTAATTGGTGGTTAGAAAATAAGACTTCAATTCCAAAATGAAGCCATTAAGATTAAATTTAACATGCCGGGCATGGTGGCTCACGCCTGTCATCCCAGCACTCAGGAAGCAGAGACAGGAGGATTGCTGAGTTCGAAGCTTGCCTGGGCTACATAGTGAGCTCAGGGCCAGCCTGAACTACAAAGCGAGACCCTGTCTCACAAAAAAAAAAAAAAAAAAAGATTAAATTTAACATATGTTTAAGACTAAATTACGGATATTTTTTGAATAAAACTTACACATTTTAACTATATCTTTTATATCTTATTTTTATGTTTTCAGGCATACAATAATACTGTAAATTAGATTTTCTTACAGTTGTTTTTTTAGGATTCCACTCCTGTTTCATGTATCCAACATTACTTTTTACCAGACACATATTTTATCTTTCTGATAATAGTAAAGAGCTTTTAAATATATGTATAATTTAAAACATACCAAAAATATATAAGTACCACAAAATAAGCAACAGAGAGCCAAAATGCGCGTTGGAAATAAAACAAGCGCAGCTAGGCTCTGGGACCCCTCCCCCTGCATCGCCCCCTACCGGAAGGAACTTCCCTCTTGGCTCCGGGGAGGCGAGCGCAGCGCTGGCTCGCGGGCGTCAGAGGCGTGACCGCCTCACGGGTGTGGAGGAAAGCCCCTGCGTGCTCCGGAATTTTACACAATGAGAGTCTTCATGAAGGCGGTCTTCTGCAGTTCGCATGTTTTTAAGTGACCCGTAATAACTGCACATACTTATGGGGTAGGGTGTATACTTTTAAATCAACCTATCTCTGTGGTGTTTAGTGGTATGGAAATCTTTAACATTTCATCATTCTTTCTAAGAGTTCTGAGGAATTAATTATATGGACAGAGTCCAGCTAATCTAGCCATTGTCTTTTTAATGAACAGTTAGATTGTTTCAGGGGTTCTGGCACTCGCAAGTGATGGTCTGTAAATAACCCGAGCAGACCTCCCGGTGACACATCCAAGGGCTTCCTGAGCAGGGCCTTGCGGGCGGAGGCCGGGCAGCGCCCCTTCACGCTGGGGTCGCCCAGGGTCCCCGCAGCTGCAGCTCTGCCGCCTACAGCTCTTCTCCTTCAGTGTTTTCCTGGCCTCCGCTTCTTCGGCCCTGCGCTCGCATTCGTTTGCTCTCCTTCCCGCGCGGCATTGCTTGCGTTGGTCCGTGACCTCCGCTCCGAGGCTGTCCTCAGAGGCGGCCCCCCCCCCCCCCGCGCTCGGCGGGAAGCCGGGAAGAGCCCCGCGGACCCTGGGGCGGAGGGGCCGGAGCAGCGTCGCCGCGGCCTCACCGCAGGGCGCTTCCTCGGCAGCGTGACTCGGGCTGTGCCCACTACGGCGTCCGGCAGCCCCCTCGCCGCTGCCCGCTGTCCCCACCAGCGTCACGGACGTCCCCGGGCCCCGCTTCCAGGGAGAGCCGCTGCCGCGGGTGATGCCCACCTGCTGCCCCTTGTCCCCTCAGAAGGGCTCCCGCCTCCTTCCCGCTGAGGAGCGGCGTCTTCTTGACCCGGGCCCGGTTCCTCTGCCTCGCCCGCCCGCAGGACGGGCACAGATCGTGGTGTTCACCTCTGCAGCCAGCACGGGCGGGATTATACCTTTCACTGTATCTTCGCCCCTACCTGAATTCGTCATGATACATTCTTAAACGTCGCACCGAAATACGCAAAAGGGTGTATTTAAAGTGTACTCTCAGGATGTGCCTGCGGGCCCGGGCTTCCCGTCGGCACCTGTCGCGCTCGTGCTCTTTCCACTGAACAGCCTTTACCTGTAGAGAGTCTAGACTCTCTCACTTTCCTGGCAGCTTTCTCTCTATCAGAGAGTTAAAGTAAAATAAGTTGTGAATGCTTGATAGAACAAATATTATAATATATATTTTTATCCTCTTCTCATAGAGATTCACTTCTTTAGGAAAGATATTAAAGGGCAAGGCAGATTGGCCGCAGGTAGGGGGAGCATGTACTCCTGTCGCAGTAATCTGCAAAGATTTGACGCGGACCTTCCCTCGAGGAAAACGCCTGTTACTGTCAAGAGAGTGATTAGGAGGGCTCACGCCACTTGTTAAAAATAAGCATCTGTGGGGACACACTGAACCTGTCTGCTGACATTTCCTCGCTCCCTGTTCCCTGCGCACAGAGGCCACGTGTGCCTGGTGCTTTGGCAGTGAGCTCCTCGGGGCTGAGCGCCGGGCTGGCGCAGGGTGCCTGCTCTGACGGGCTGCTCTGTTACTGCCCAGCCAGCTCATTTGCTGTCGTGGGGAGAACTGGGAAGTTCTGCTTCAAAGAGGATTTAACATGTGCTCGTCTTCTAAGATTTATCTTTTTTTTTTTTTTTTGCCGGGGGTGGTGGCTCACGCCTGTCATCCCAGCACTCGGGAGGCAGAGACAGGAGGACTGCTGAGTTCCAGGCTTGCCTGGGCTCCATAGTGAGCTCAGGGCCAGCCCGAACTACAAAGCGAGACCCTGTCTCAAAAAAAAAAAAAGACCATGTTTCCTCCTCCAGTCTACCTACTTTTAGATACTGATTTTTCTTAGTGAGGAAACAATCAGAACTTAATTTAGTTCTAGTTAATGAACAAAATCACATGGAAAAAAAAAGGGAGGAAAGAAAAAGGAGGACGGAAAGGAGGTGGCACGTCTGTCTGCAAAAGCTGGAGCGCCCTGATGTCGCCTCCCAAACATGAAACTCCTTTCCCTGACACTGTTCTCTGCGTGTAGAAAGCGTCTTAAACACAAAACTGACCTTTTAGGAAGACAGAAGAGATGATTTCAGTACTTATCCGTCTTGTCAGTGCCCTGTTCTTATTTTTGTCCTCTAAATGTACTTGACTGAGAAAAACAGTTTTTAAACCTGTTCATTTTGCAGACATAGTAAAGGGTATGAGCTTAGATACCTGAACACAGTATTTTTATCACTTGATTTCTTGTCCTTGGTTTTAGGCAGGGCCATCAGCAACTGAGGAAAAAATAATTACAACCTGTAACAGAATGGATAAAATAACAACCATCCACAGCACGACTCCTGTTGGCTATGTCCTGTGTCACGTACACACAGTGACACAGATGGAGTTTTTGCTGCTTACAGACAAAAGCCTACATCTCCGTGGATATTACCTCATTTTAGTCTCACAAATGCCCTCTGTCCCCAGTACATAAACAGAAACACAAACTGTTAAAGCTTCAATGATTAATTGACTTGCAACAAAAGCCAAACAGCTAACAATTTCATTCTTTCCAGCCCTGGGAACTGGTACATACAGCCTGCAACATGGGAGGTTTTTAAGCAGATTTTACTGAGCGCTGTCTGCGCTGCACACTTTGCCGGTTCCGGGAGACTGAGTCTAGCAGGTGAGGGGCCGCACGCTGGGCCGGGCCTCGCCGGGTTTCTCTTCAGCTCGGATGCGCGTCTCTGGCTGAAGCACCTTCGCAGACACACGCGCCGGGGTAATGTCCAACTCCCCCTCACCCCTTGGCACGGCCAGTGCACACGGAGTCAGCCACACAGAGGGACGCGGTGGGAGGAACCTCGGTGTGCAGCACACCACACCCGAGGGCAAGGCTTGAGGTGGCGGCCACGTGGCTGATGAGTGTGTCCGTGGGCGTGCCGACGGGCCCTGCCCCAGCTGGCCACTGATTGTGGTATTCACTCCTTAAAAGCTGGAATAAACGTGTGAGATCCTCGAGACATCAGCCATTCTGCAGAGTGAACATCTTGAGCATTAGGCAGACACACTGGAAGAGAACCCTGTTATTCCTTTATCTGGAACTGCTTCACTAGCTCCCCTTACTAGGAAGAACATCAAATCATGGAACAGTATTGAGCATGTTGAGACCAAAGTGATCCAAGAAACTAATCTTTTGAGAAAAGCTCAAAACTTGGCAGAAGTATAGAATAAATTGCCGCTTTGGGTGCTCTTTCCCCTTTTTTGAGAGCCTCAGGCAAGCACTGCACCCTCCCCATGCAGCAGGGTATCGGGGAAGGAGCCGGGAGCACTGTGCTGCCTGGGCCCAGCTCGGGCTGCACACGGCCCAGCCATCTCACCTGGGAGTGGAGGTGACGGTTCTTCAAGTCTAGATTGTGCTGAAAACACTAGATTATGCAGTAACATACCCAGCACAGCTGGGAAGATAGCTGGTGTTGATGACTTAATGCATGTTAATTCTTTTCCTTTCATCTGAAAGTACCTTTCATTCTCATTTTGACAAAAGAACATTAATTTGTTTCATAGAAGTGAAAATCAAATTTATGCAGTATTTGAACTGAACTAAGATAAGCATATATATGTATGTCTCTATAAACAACATATATCACTAACAGTTTGAGCTTAACTTTATGAGATTGTGTATTTATTTACCTAATAAACCAAAAGGCTTTCAACTTGGGAAGTTCTGGGTTTCAAATCAAAAGATTTCAGAATAAGAAATAATATCCCTTATAAAAGGAATAAAGATAGGAAAGGAAGAAGTTAAACTGTCATTATTTGCTGATGATACTCTATCTAGAGGATCCCAAAAACTCAACCACTACTATACAGATTCAATGCAATTCCAGTTGAAATTCCAATGTTATATTTCATGGAGCTGGAGAAAATAATACAAAAATTCATCTGGAACCACAAGAAACCTAGAATAGCAAAAGCAATTCTAAGCAACCACGACATGGCAGGGAGTATTACAATCCCCAATTTAAAACTCTACTATAAAGCCACTGTGATAAAAACTGCATGGTACTGCCAAAGTAACAGACCCAAGGACCAGTGGAATAGGTTAGAAGATGCAGAAATAACCTCAAATACACCAAGCCACCTTATCTTTGACAAAGGAGCTAAACATCCCCAATGGAGGAAAGACAGCCTCTTTAACAAATGGTGCTGGAAAAACTGGGCTTTAGCCTGCCAAAAATGAAAGCTAGACCTATCTCTTTCACCATGCACAAAACTAAACTCACATTGGATATGAGACTTAAACATTAAAACAGAAACAATAAGCCTGCTGGAAAACAGATTAGGTAAAACTCTTGGAGACATTGGCTTAGGCAGAGACTTTATGAATAAAACCTCTATAGCACAAGAACTAGCAGAAAGAATCAACAAATGGGATCTCATCCTACTGAAAAGCTTCTGCACAGCAAGAGAAGTCACTGGCACTGCTAGAAGACAACCAACAACATGAGAAAAAATCTTGACTAGCTGTTTATCAGACAAAGGACTATTATCTACACTATATAAAGAACTTAAACAGATCAGCCTCCCCAAATTTAAAGACCCAATTCAAAAATGGGCATCTGAAATGAACAGACTCTTCTCTGAGGCAGAAGTCAAAGCAGCTAAGGGATATATGAAGAAATGTTCAATATCACTGGTCATTTGAGAGATGCAAATGAAAACAGCACTGAGATTTCATCTCACTCCACAAAGAATGGCCACTATTACAAAATCAACCAATAATAAATGCGGGCGAGGCTGTGAGGAGAAAGGAACCCTTCTCCACTGTTGGTGGGATTGCAGACTTGTACAACCATTGTGGAGATCGGTGTGGAGATTCCTCAGAAAACTAGGACTAGGAGTCCCATTGGACCCTGCTATACCCCTGGTAGGAATATACCCAAAAGAATTTTAAAAATCACATTGGAAAGACAGATGTACACCCTTGTTCATAGCAGCTCAGTTCGTGATAGCTCCATCTTGGAAACAACCCAAATGCCCATCAACTAGAGAGTGGATAAAGAAGATGTGGGGTTTTTTTTAATAAAATGGAGTATTATTCTTCCATAAAGAATGACAAGATTGATTCATATATGTTCAAATGGATACACCTGGAGGACATGCTAATGAGTGAAATCAAAAGATCACAGATAGGCAAATACCAGATCTTCTCTTTGATATGAGCACCTGTAAATGCAAATGAGCTCTAGAAAGTAGGACAGTTTTTGTAGAATGGGAAATTTCCAAAGGAAATTTGGTGTGGGGATATAATGAGGGGAAGGAATAAATATGATTCTGAAAGAAAATAAACGGGCATGTAATAGGGGGTGGGGAGGTGTGGGTGGTTGAGGGTATAGGTGAAAGTGAAAATTGACTTGTGTCATATATTGGTACAAATTCCCCAATGCTATGTGTGATTCTGAGATGTATATAAATTATACCAATAAAGAATTCAACTAAAAAAGAAATGATATCCCTGTGGCTCAGAGGGGGAGAGGAGATGCTCAGGGTCATTAAAGTGATAAAAGTTTCTGAAGATATACCCACTGTATTTGCTACGTGAAAGGCGTTCAGCAAAAGCACGTCTCATTTACATCATTCAGGTGAAGATAAAAACAAAACTCATCCCAAGGAAATTGCTTTCTCGTGAACTTAACAGAAAGGCAGGTCTTCTAGAGAAGGTAAAATCCTTCAAGCATTTCCAGGGACTTCACTCACGGCTTAGAATCATTTTTAGGTATTGTCTTTAAATTCAGACTGACAAAACAATGCCCTAAGTCTACTGAAGAGGTCCCCAGCATCGTGTCAGCAGCGTTCTGGTGCGTCTGTCATTTTGCCTTTGCTGCAGGGCAGCGGCAGATGCGTCCCTTCCTTTCGCAGTGAAACATGGCTCCAGAGAAAGGGGAGGACGGTCTAACTCCGCACAGTCGGTATCCGCGACGCCGGGTCGCTGACCTCCGCACCTCTGCTGAACCTGCGGTCACACCGGTCCCTTTTCGCGGAGTGTCGGGAGCATCCTCTGAAGGGAAACGGAGTGTTCATCTTCATGTTCAACAGCGTTGTTCCCCGTCAAGATTTCTACAAGCTGAATAGATTGATTTGCAAGTTATTTTTAGAAATCATTTCACCCTTCAGGGCTGGAACCAGCCCTTACATTGCTTTTCCAAAGCATACAAAAATACCGCCTGGCAGTTTAGTGAAATGGAATAAAGAGAAAGAGGAATTGTTGGAAACTACAGAGTATCTACGCATAAACCACAGACGGCACCAGGGCCAGCAGGCGACTCCCACTCACCTGCCTTGAATCAACGTCAGCCCTGCCCGGGGCCTCCGGAGGGACCAGGCATCTGACTGGAGCTTTTGTCAGGACCAGCCCCGGGATTTGAGTTGCTGATCCAGACAGCGGCAGGTAGCAAACGAAGGGAACACACGCCAGGTTCATTGAGAGAGCAGAGGTCAAAGCCAGAGAGCAATGACTAGGCTCAAGTGTGGGGCCGAGGTGACATACACTCCCAACAGAAAAGAAGACACAAGGCTCAAAACTTTGAAGTTCAAGAACAAGTTGAGAAACACGGCCTCGGCGACATCAGGACGGCTGTTTCAGAGCAAGGGAGGAGAACTACAGGAGGAAGCCAGGAGACTGCCCCTGACTGAGAATTTGCTGGAAGGCTGCCGCCCTGGCACTAAAACGAGGACCTGTGGAGAGACGGAGGCTTCTTCCAGGACAGGCTTCTGCTTTCCGTCAGGAAAGGTCGGCCTCTCAGCACAAGTCACACAGTCCAAACAAGAATCTGTCGCTGCCGTGGGAGTTGGAAGGTTGAGTGGGACGACACAGAAATGGATGACTCATCGGAGCCGACAGAGGAGGCGGCCAGCAGCCGCTGCTTCCTGCACTCCCAGAGGGCCTGTGCCTGATACTTCCAAACCCAACTCTTCATTTTCCTTCAGTCAGTGAGTTTCCCTGTTTCTTTCCAGTACATTCCTATTTCCATGTTGAGCAGCGAGATTCTTCGGTTGTCAGGCCTTGGAGTCCTACGGAGCCAGCGACACAGTGAAGACCTCCCTGGGCATGGAAACCCTGAGAGAATGGACTCCCGTGTCCAGGAGCCGTGTCCTGGGCCTCGGATTAGATCTTAGCCACTTTCCTCGTGGCTTTGACAAATCCCAGACACTTCACATGTAAAAGAGGAGAGGTTTCTTTTGCCTCGCGTTTCAGAGTTGCATGTCAGGCTGCAGAGCTACTCAAGTCATGACCACGAGGACGCAGAGAGGAAAGAGAGGACCCGGGAAGAAAGACGGGCCCGCCCGGGCGGCCGCGGTGACCAGCCCCTGCCAGCGGCCCCCGCTCTGTGGCAAGTCAGCTGTCCACCCTTGAGTCCAGTGGCTTTCAGAGCCCCACTTTTGAGTTTGTGAGGCTTTGCCAGGTTATCAACAGCTTTCTTAAATAAAAATGTTCTCACAGTTCCCTGTCCAAGCACAGGAAAACCGCCAGGTGCATAAACTTTCAGTCCTGTTTCATGACCGACTAGATTCCCAGCACACAGGGCGCAGACACGCTACTTACGAGGCTGTGGTTCGAACTGCAGTTAAAGAAATGGAGAAATGAATTAGCCATTGTTAATTAATGAAGTTCGCTCAGCCACCTTTCATGAGAAAATTGAATGATGCTTCTTAGAGATTAAAAATGTTAAGGCCACAACTTCCAGGCAGGACACCCACTGCCAGGTGTGAAGCGCAGCCGGCTTGACGAGAAAGGCCGCCTGTGGCCGAGCAGTGTCGCTGCTTTCTCGGGACTCTGCCATGCCCAGGGGCACGGCCGACAGCAGCGCAGCGCCACGTCCGCGCCACTTTCCTGACGCCGGAGCCGAGACCCGGCTGGCTGCCCGGGCGCCGCCGCCCGCAGCGCTGCATCGTCAGCCGGTGACCCGCGGCCCGCTGTCCCTCCCGCGTGGGGCGCCGCGCAGCACGGGGGTGTGTCTGGCGCAGGGGACCCTGGCGCCCCTCTAAGACGGCTTCGTAGTAAACTTTGCTCTCTCTTCTTGGCAGACGATTTACCGTAGAATTTTACGTCAGTATAATGTTAGAAGTTAGATTTGGAGCTGAATTTCTATTAGGGAGGTATGAAGTTTGGTTTGTTTTTTATTTTTGTTTTACTGTAAATAGAGCTTTTTTTGCAAACAGGTGCTTTCAGTTTTGTTTTGCTTTTTAATTTACCTCACTAAGGCATTACAGACAATTCTTGCATAAAGTGGAAGGAGTTTGAGGAAGTATGAAGTGAGTGCTGGCCTCTGGCTCCGCCCCCTGCAACCCGCAGTTACTCTGAGTGGGAGTTAGTTCGACGTGTTTCTTCGGACTCGCTGTAAATGCACGTCGGGTTCCGCGCCGGCTGGCCCTTTCCGTGGCCTGTGGGCTCGAGGCGCCCGGTCACACTGTGCCCCCCCCCCCCGGCACAGCCGTGTCACCGTGCGTGCAGCGTGCTGGTCGTCCTGTGCCGAGGAAACGGCCCTCCCCTCGGGCCGCCCGCACTCTGCGGCCACAGGGCCTGAAGAGGCTCGGTCACTGCTTGCGCTTGCAGTTTTGCCCTTGACCGTTTCAGTCCAAGGCGAAGGAAGACCCCAGAGCTTCGCAGGAAAGGGCTGCTCCGCGGGAGGCGGCGCCTCCTCTTCGTCGGTATCCCCAGCATTTAGTTCAGGGCGCGTCCCCCTGCTCGGGCTGCACGGCGGGCGGTGTTCGCGCTCACCCAGCCCTTCGTTTCACGTGAAGTCCTCACTGTCGTGTCGCCTGCGCCGCGGGCCAGGGTCTCAGCCCGGGCCCAGGCCGCGCTCCTGGGTCAGTCCCGCTGCTCAGCGCCCGTAGTCAGAATCTCACCTCCAGTAAAAGTCGGCGTCAGGGTGCCGGGATGCCCACGTCGCGGTGATGCCCCTCTGGGGCCCCCTCCGAGGCCCACCTGCAGTTACCGTGTGGCAGAGAGAACCGCCTAAGAACGTCGGCGGCGAGACCCGCTGGGGGTCTGGGAGAAGGGACAGTGGCCGGTACCTCGGCCCGGTGGGGCCGGCAGTCAGCGCCCGTCTCCTCAAGCGCACGAGCCGCGTCTGCAGCCTCGTGTCCCCCTTGCTGCGTCGCACGCTCCGCGCTGTCTTCCAGACGGGGGTCCCCGAGTCGCTCTGAGTCTGGAAGCGAAGCTCCCGCACACGAGCCTCTAGATCCTCGATGTGCGTCTAAGGCTCCTGCTCCCTGAGGACGAGGGCGGCCCTCGGGCCGCCACGCTGTGGGCTCTGTGCTCGGCCAGTGCTTTGTTTCTATGACTGTGCTGCGGGAGAGGACTTGTCTCTGGTCTGAGCAACACGAGCCAGAGAAGAAGGGAGCAGAGGCAGCGAGGTCCTGCAGGGGCGAGAGCGGCTTCCTGCCGGCACTGGCCCCGAAGCCTCTCGCGCTCAGGCTGGGAGGGCGGTCACTCCGGACCTTGTGCGGCTCGTGTTCTGAAGAAGGGGCCCAGGAAGTGAAGCCCGGGGCTCACACACGGTGCCAGACAGAGAGAAGGGCGCGAGGAGAGGGAGGGAGGGAGGGAGGGGGCGCCGGTGAGGGCTGTGCGGCGGGACGCAGGGAAGGCCATTCCGGGAAAGGGCAAGTTGGGAATCCAAGCTGCGAAGGGGCAAAGTCCTGTTTGCGCAAACACCAGGAGGCGGTAGGGAGAGAGCTGAGGTCCCTGTGAGTCGCGGGGTAGGAAGCGCCCCGGCAAAGACCAAAGCCAAGACCGTGTGTGTCTTCGGAGAGCCGTGAGCGACGCCGGGTGCAGGGCGGGTGGGGCCCGAGAACCTGCAGCCTCTGCTCCTGGACACAGGCCCCAAGAAGCTGTTCTTCAGGGCGAATCCTGCTCTTACCATGTTTCCAGGGGTCACTCGGCTGCTAGGCAGAGGGTAGATGCTGCTCATTACCATAATGTCTTTTAGGTTTCGTATCTATAATCCATGGAGTGCCCGTCATTTACTTTGGGCAACATAGTGAAGTTCTAGAAATGAAGACAAAATATCTGCAGTGTCTGTTAATAAGAAACACTGTCCCACCAGACAGACAGCTCAGCCGCAGAGACAGGCAGAGCTGTGCTCGGCTCTCATAGCTCCCCTGCCGGGGGTGAGAGGACAAAGCCTGCAGCCCTGGGCTCCTGCGAGTCCGGGAGCGCCCGAGGGCGTCTCGGCGGGCACAGGGCAGGAGCTCAGGGGTGCAGGCGAGCGCCGCCCATCTGCCTGGCCCACAGGCCCCCGTCCTCGTCTCTCTTTCCGTCTCCTGGGCCCTGCTGTGAGCTGACCTAGGGTGAGGAAAGAGCCAGGAGGCCGTCACGTGCCGAGGGCACGAAGCTGGCGCGGCAGAGGGTTTCAGAGCAGGCCATGGCACGCGGCTCTTTGGACCAGTGCCGCTGCGTCCTGGTCTGCCGTGGCTCAGCATGCTTCTCTGCGCCGGTGTGTGTTTATATTTTCATACCTACTTACACTTCTTGTGCATCACACACATGTATTGGTGTATATAAGTATGTATGTATATGTTGACATGTAGCCACTTATATCAGCACATATCCATAAACATAGTATATAAAACTTTACATTTGATATATGCCACACTGTTGTATACAATATTTATTTGGATATATAAACCTATTCATACAGATCTTTAAAGATATGACACAAAATACTAATTTCCGTTGGCCAAGATACATAATGGATAACTTTATTCATTTTAATCTCCATTTTTCTAAGGAAAAATTTTTTATTGTTAAAAATGTTTTAAGTAAGTACTTTGGGCTAACAAATTAACTATTAAGTAAACAGTTTTTTCCAAAACCAAATTTGTCCTTTCTAATCTGTAACAATACTGCCTGAAATTTTACCTGTTCAGTTGGAATAGGACATGCAGACTTAGCTGGGAGCAACTTACCTGTTTAGTTGGAACCTCTACTAATTGAGAGTTCATTTATCTTGTTTATTTCCCTCACTCTTTATGCTACTTACCAAATTTTTTTTAAATTGAATTCTCTCTTGGTGCATTTTATATACAGCTCACAATCACACTCAGCATTGGGGAATTCGTACCAGTACCTACCAAATATTTTAGTGAAAACAAAAACCTCTTTTTAAAATCTTTTCTCTGCTAAGTATGCATGGGGGGGGGCATGTCCTTGACGTGGAAACCAGAAAAACAAGCAAAGAAAAATCTGTACCTTGTCACCCAGAAAAGATCGTTGCCAGTGTGAGATTTGGAACCTGCTGCAGTTTTCTAAAGTGTCTAATTTTTCAGTGCTGTTTTCACTCCTGTGTTCGACAGACGCGTAGGAAATACTGTGATTAGGAAAGGCTGTTGTGCGGGAAACCGTTCTTTCTGTGGCGGACCCTCCTGAAGCCGTGCACCACGCTGGGTGGCCACAGTCTCGTCCCTTCAGGCCAATTAGTCGGAGGCGTTGGCGCACGGTTCCCGTCGGGGACCCCGGACAGGCTCCACAGAACCCTGAACGCCTTTCCGTGCGGACCGAGCAGAGTCGGCGCCCGCCTCGGGTAACGGGGCGGCTGGCCTCGGGCCAGGGTGCTAGATCCGTGAACCAGTGAGAACACGGTGGACAAAGAACTTCAGCAGAGGAAGCAGCAAGGTGGGTCATGGCTGGAGGGCGCAAGATTGACCAAAAGCCCAGGTTGAAGCGGGAACAGCCGCGGTGCCACAGCAGGGCACAGTCCTTGCCTCAGGCTGTTCCCTTGGGCGGCGGGTCCAGGGCTTCACGGAGAGAAGGGCGGGCCGCAGTGCAGGACGCCCAGCAGCTCTGCAGCTGGCTGCCGGCAGGAGCCCCGGAGAGGCCGTGAGGGGAGCTCTCGAGCCGGGCCGAGGGCGAACATGGGCGAGGAGGCAGCGCTGGGGGGCAGGACCGTGGCCTGTCAGACAAGGACAGACAGGAAGAGGGTCCGCAGCGCAGCCCACCCGCAAGGCGGAAGCGTGGGGGAGCCGGAGCCGAGCCGGAGGTACACGGCATAAACTGCTGTCTGTTCACTTGGGAATATTTTCGTGTTGAGACACGTAAGTCAGAAACAGGACCAGCAGCCTGAAAGGGCTTGGCAAGATCGCTGGGATCCTTCAGCAATTTCTTCTTTTCATTGTAATTCTGAATTCAAGATTTCTTTTCTAAATCATTTGACGTGACAAGGAAATTGAATTACCTATAATAGTGGCATCTAGATGTTTTAGGATGTGAACAGAACAGATTTGTACTAATTGGTACTGAGTGTTTTACCTTAAATAGTTCAAGAAAAGAGTGAGAATTATTGTTTGCAGGGCCCTGGGAATCTGCACATGAATAGCACCTGTCACTGTGGACACATTGTGGTTCAGAAAATATAAAATGTTCTGGACAAAGGACAGAGTCCCACTGAGACAGCAGCTCACCGCCTGAAGCCCTGAAAAGCACCAGTACTCTAACCTCGGGGAGAAGGACGCAGCGTCCTGCATTGAACAACACGTAATGGCTTTAGTAGCCTTTTAAAGACAATAAAGAATCTGCTAGAAAAGAGAAAGCTCTTTTATTCTTGGTACATGTTGTTCTCATAAGTTGCTGGAAGTAAAAAAATATATACACCGTGGGTTTAATTCATTTAACATTCCTATTCTAAGGGTGTGTCCTTGGGCATGTCCTGGCCTTTCTGGGCTTCCCCCACCTCTGTGGAGAGATAGAAGGTTGGCAGAAGATGTATACGACTGGTCTGAGTGAAGTTCCATTTTCCTTCCTTTATTCCAGGAAATGGGCCAATGTGTTAAACATTTAACTCTATGTCCACTTTGCTGATGATCCATTCAAAAAATACTTTAAGTCAGAAGCTAGCTTTTTCAAAATTATAAAGATTAGTGGTGTTGGGCCGGAGGGTTAGCTCAGTGGTTCCGGCGCCTGCCTTGCAAGCGCAAGGTCCTGAGTTCGATCCCCGGTAACCACATATAATGCTGGGCGTGGAGACACGCCCACCAACAATCAACACCGCATACTACAATGCCGGACGTGGTGGCTCACGCCTGTCATCCCAGCACTCAGGAGGCAGGGACAGGAGGATTGCTGAGTTCGCGGCGGCTTGCCTGGGCACCATAGTGAGCTCAGGGCCAGCCTGAACTACAACGCGAGACCCTGTCTCAAAAAAAAAAAAAAGCAAAAAAAAAAAGATTAGTGGTGTTTTGTTTGCATTTATTAGATACCATTCCCGCACTCATTTTAAAGGTTATGATCTGAAACCAGAAAGATGGAAAATACACACACATGTATTTGCCATCAGGCAGCAAATAGGACCAGTCAGTAAATAAATTCGGGGGAATAATATAAGTCCTCGTGAAAGATGTTCAGAAATCACTCAGTCAGACGGAAAGGCAGTAAGGACAGGTTGCCTTTGAAGAACGGGTGTTACCTTTCAGAAGAGAGACCAGCACCATGGCGCCCGTCCGGCAGAAGTAATGTGGTCCGGACAAGAGGGCTGGGCGGGACCGAGGTGCAGACTGCGGTATCTCCGTGTGGTCCCTGGGAGCCGAAGGCTTGGGGCATACTCGGGGGCCATGTGCGTGTCTTGGAAGATGAATAACAGGACATGGTGCCCCCTGCAAGCCAAGCAGAGAGGAACAGCCAGTCCCGGAGCCCCGCGTGCTGTGGGCGCCACCCCCGCCTCTGGGGACCTGTGGCCCAGCGCTGCCCCACCCACCGCGCAGCCGCAGCATGGGGACAGTCCAGCTGGAGGTGGCCATGGGGAGAAGGGGCTCGGTTTTCAAAGATCTGATAGGGAAAAATATCTCCTACGTCATGACTAGCTTGCTGATTGCATGTTGAAATTACACGTGAATGTATTGCGTCAGGTGAAGCCTGTGGTGAAATTTAGGGGTTTTTTTTCTATTTCTCGTTATTTTTTAAAGTGGCTCCTAAAACGTTTCCAGTGGCGTGTACGGACCCCCTTCTGTCTCAGTGAGAGGGTGCTGGTCTGGAAATGGCAGCGCGGCAGCAGGCGGGACCATCCGGCTCGAGCACTGCCTGCAGGGGGAGGGGCTCGCTGGGCGGCAGGGACGGTGCGCGGCACGCAAGGAGAGCCTGGGCACAGAAGGTCCAAACTCTGAGCAGCGCTGTGGCAAAACGACAGTTTTCCAGAACGTTCCCCAGATGATGTGTCTGTGATCGGTAGACAAGAGTGTCCGTCACTAACCACCATGAACCGTGACAGAGAGACTCCCTGACCTTTCTTTGATGATGGCTTGTAATCAAGGATTGCCTTCGAGAAATCCAAATGCTTTCTCATAATTGAAGTTTTGAAGAAAAAGGAAAAGGTGGGGGATTCTTGCCACATCCATCCAACTGTTTAGTCCCGGATACAGATGAAGGGGATACAGTAGGGTTCTACAGGGGCCTTCGGCAGAACTGAGCAGCTGCTCATCTTTTGCAGTCAAGTCCCGCCAGGTAACTGCTACATCTGATCCACATCAGCCTCTGGAGCGAGAAATGTTGACCCGAGTTGATCCAACACTGCATTTTGACTTCCGTTTTGAAAGCACTTCGTAGAACACCCACGCCTACACATGATTCCACAATTAATTCTGGTTTTTCTTCAGCCATGCAGGGGCTGACAAATAGAATCAGACGCTACCAGTGTCCTCTGTCAGGTACCCGGCAAGCGTCTGTGGCGCTCTCCGTGGTACTAACTGATTCCTAAGCAATACCCACTGCTGCTCCTCGCGGGGGGGGGGGGGCTTGTGGGGTGGAGTCCAAATGAATTAACAGGCACAAAAATGCACTGATAGGCCGGGCGTGGTGGCTCACGCCTGTCATCCCAGCACTCGGGAGGCAGAGGCAGGAGGACTGCTGAGTTCCAGGCTTGCCTGGGCTCCATAGTGAGCTCAGGGCCAGCCTGAACGACAAAGCGAGACCCTGTCTCAAAAACAAAAACAAAACAAAAAAAATGCACTGATAGGAAAATATAACCAAGCAGTGATCAAAAACATAGTGAGTGTTTAAATTTTTAATGCAGTAAAAGACACATTACTCCCTCTCGTTCCCCTTTATTCTCATTGTTCCCGCTGCTTTCTGAAGCCTTCTTTCATGGGGATCTTTATGAAGCGTGGTTAAAGACACAGTGAATGTTTCTGCCAAATGCCATCAAATGTAAAGCAGACTTGTAAAAACATTCAGTCCACCCTCACCTTTCTTACTCTTCAGATCTGGCTCTTCCCCAGAGTCAAAACGACCATGAAAGGTAAATTTTTAATTAGTTGAGGACATGCGGAGGGGCCAGAGAGGCATAACTAAAGACACTCACAGGAGAGAGCTTCCTGAACTGCTTCAGAAGGTAGCAAGAATAAAAGGGTGTGTCCAGAGTGCTTTGAGAGGAATTAATGGCACTCTGTCATTTGCTGTGCTAAATATTTTTAAGTCTAAACATTCACTGAATTTTTATCCCACTTCATATGTCATGAGTAAGTAATTTGTTGTTTTTGATGAGGAAGAATCTAAATGTCAGTAATGGCTGGATCTTACCATACTTCATGTATCCAGGACACCCACAGTGTCTCAGAAACAGTTTCTCACAACACAGGAAGGTGGTAAATCCAGCATGGAAAGGTCTGTAAAATAGTCAAAAACTGGCTTTAGGGTAGAAGCCCTCCCTGTGAGCCCGGGTGTTCTAGCCGCAGCCCAGTGGGCCAGAATTACTGGATATCTGAGCGCAGAAAGACCGCCAAAGCCAGGTCTGGCCTAGTATTAGGGTGTCACTGAGGAAGGTCCGAAGCTCCTGCAGCTTCCTCAGCTCTGCAGTGGGAACCGCGGCCCGAGGAGCACAGCAGCTCGTCAGGAATGCTCTGCCGCGGGCTGTGGCGGCCCCCGGCGCGGCTGGACGGGAGTGGGCTGGGCAGGTGCTCGCGGTCAGGATGTGGCTCTGAGGCCCGGAGGGCGTGGTCCCGGCTGCGGTCCGGAGTGAGCACGCTGGACACAGTGCCCGCCCCGGCCTGTCCCACCGCTCAGGCTGGCCCGGAGCCCTGGGGTCCTCTATCCCCTTCTCTCGCCCTGGCTCATGACTGTACTTTTGAGAACTTACGTGTTTCTCAGATACCTGAGTGAGCACTAAATTATTTCAACTGGGAATTTCTGTTTTCACTAATGCCCTGAATCAAAACTGGCCAGTGCTGCTAATAATCAAAAGCAGGATAAAGTCTGAGGGTGCATATAAATAAATATACCAAGATGCAGTGGCTAAATCCTGAATGAGATACCCACCTGGGTACCTACTTCCATGAGCGAGTCACTCTTACTAAAAATAGTGACGGCCTTAAGCGGCTGTGGTGCATAACTACTCAGTGTTAGTTTTCTCCACCTGCCTGGGCCGGGGCTGAGCTGCCGTGGGCGGAGGCCCAGGCCTGGCCCAGAGGGAGGCACAACCAGATGGTTGCTTCGTGGCAGAGGAAAATTTTCAGGTCTGTACTTTTCATGTTTGCCTTTTATTCTTTTTCCATCAAGAAGAATCGCAGCCTGCTGAGTAGCCTGCCTATTTGCATTTAAAAGCATTTGGTTCCTTCAGAGTTCCCGATTTGTTCACTTTAAAAATGAGGATACTGCGCAGTGGTTTGAGGCTCTGCTGGTCACAAAGTCTGGGCCTGACTTCATGTCCCGCCGTTCCCTGACGTACGGAGGAGCCTTGGGAAACCTTGCCTCCCGCGGACCCCTCTGCGAGGGTTTCTGCCCCTCCGGGACCCCGGCCTGCAACAGCACCCCTGCTCGGCGGGCAGCGGGCAGCACACGGCACCCGGCAGAGCCGGCAGCAGGGCTCTCGCGGCGGAGTGGGGAGTCTGCGGCGGAGTGAGGAGCGGCCCACGGGCCCCGCGCGAGGGCTGCCGTGTCCACGGCGCGAACCGCGGCCCTGAGTGCTGGAGTTCTGCCATGGCAGCCCGGACCCCATTCCCGGTCTTCTCACTGAGGAAGGCCGATGCCCAGGGGAGACGTAGCGCCCTCCGTAGTGATGCCGGTCTCCCCGGACCCAGGCGGGAGCGGGTCTCCTGGGGCTGCAGGCGCAGAGCTCCTCACGCTGAGGTGCCTAAAGGGGGAGCCCCGGTAAAGCCGCCCGCCTCGGGTGCCCGGCTCCCCGGCTCGGCTCCCCCGGCCGGCCGCGCTGCTGCGGTCTCCGCACCCCTGGCCTGCACGCGCGCCCCGAGTCCCAGCGCCTCCGTGTCCGCCTCGCGTCGTCTCTCCCCCGTCTCAGAGCTGTGCGCGGTGACAGGGACAGGTCCACACACGTCACCGCGCAGTGATCAGGCGGGACAGGCGGCACATCCTGCACGCTGCCCGGGTCTCTGCTGGGAGCCCCGTCCAGCCCTCTGGGACGCACACAGTGTGTGCCAATTGGCACAGTCGTCGCCCGGCCGTGCTTGAGTGCCGGAGCTTGCGCCTCCGTGTGCCCGGAGCGTGGGGCTGCCGGCCAGACCCTCTGCGGTCCCCGCCACGCACGCTCCGGGTTCTCAGCGCCCGTCAGCAGCGCCCGCCCCGCCTAACCGCAGCTCGTTACGTGTGCAGTAGCTGTCTTCAGAGGAAGTGGTGTCCGTGCCCTGGGTCGGGGCTTTAAGACGTTTCTTCAAGGAGCACAGATCGCCCAACACCTGAGGGAGACCAGCGAGGCCCGGGAAGCGTGTGGGTCCTGCCGCCGCCTGAAGGTACAGCGACCCCGCGACAGCTGGGACCCCGCAGCGTCAGGGAGACACGAGCACTGCGGAGGGAGGAGGGACGCAGCGCTTTTGTCTGTCTCATCTTGACCGCAGGCTCCTGAGCCTGCTGCTGATGCCTCCCCTGATTGCACCCGGCGGAGACGCCTCCGGGAACACGGAGAGGACGGACAGGCAGACAGAGTAAGCAGCGGGCCCGTTTGCTTCTGCAGGTCTCGGTTTCCCCAGCTGTCAGTGCGGTGTGAGGATCATGCTCCTTCACAGGGCCGTTTGCAGTGACCCTAGATGTTATCGTTCCATCATGAGTTCTTGTTGTCTCCAAATGGCCCTGCTTCCGTCACCACCTTCGGAACCTCCCGTGGGTGTGGACGATGAGTGGACGCAGAGTCGCACGCAGAGCATCTTTCTCGAGGTTTGAGACTGTTATGTTGTCGCGTGTTCTGAGCCGTCACTCGAGTGCCTGTCCCAGCAGAGGGCAGCTGGGACAGACGTGCTGACGTCCGCACTGAAGCGAGCGTCTGCTCTGCGTTATCCTGGGAGGTGCTGTGGCTGGCGAGCTTGGAGCTCGCAGGGAAAGGCTCCGATAACGCTCAGCAAGGAAATCGGGGAGGTTCCAAAGACCCAGACAAGACGGTTCTCCTGCACCGGGACCTCTGAGATGTGTGGGAAGGGTGAAGTTTCAGTGGGGCCTTGCGGGAGTCGGCCGGGGCGCGGGGCGTCCCGCTCAAGGTCAGAGGAGAGCTGTGCACAGGGTACGCGGGGCCCCACCTCTGAGGCCGACGTGACATCGGTGCTGAGACAGACGACGGCAGACGACTTGCAGGGCAAGCGAGACTCGGTCACAGTGAAGGGGCCGCCGTGCGCCCGGCTGAGCTCACCCTCAGCGCTCCCGGCTCCCGGCTCCCGGCAGAACACGGCCCCGCTAAAGGTCAGCCGGCCCTCTGTCCCCTCGGGGTGGCCCGGCCCAGCCTAACCGTGTAAAGCTCCTTCCAGATCGAGTTAGGATGGTACAGCCTGCAGCGGAGCGGGGCACTCCCAGAATCTGGCGGTGGCGGTGACTTGGCCCCTTGGTCACCACCGGTTGGCACCCCAAGGTCCGTGCCTGACAGGCCCAGACGGGCCGGAGGGGGACCCGCGTGAAGCGGCTTGGAGAGCACAGACCCGGCCGCTGGGCGGGAAGTCGCCCCGAGCACGGGCGCTAGGGAAGCTCGGCGTGGCGCCTGCCGCGGGTGTAGAGAGCCGGGGGCTGAGAGGCGCGGACTCCAGCAGAGCCAGCGGCGCCACGAGAAAGCGCAGAGGGCAGAGAAGGGGCCAGGAGCCTAGCTGTGGCGTGCGCGCAGCCTCCCGGCTCTGGGGATTTGAAAAGCAGGGACTTTTCCCAGTAGGAAAAAAGCGGGAATGTGAGAAAGAGACGAGGGAAACCTGGTATGGGACGGGGGTGGGAGGAAGCGGATTTCAGAGAAGGTGTCTGGAGTCGAGAAATAACAAGGGAGTACCCATTAGAAAGACATCGTGGGGTAGAAAGTGGGACACTGCGATAAAGACCGTTAACCTGAGCAAACAAAAGCAAATGCTAGAATTCTGAAGGCCAAACAAAGATAGGCCGTGACTGCCACAAATCAGGGGTCAAAGCAGACTGGACGCTTCCAGCAGAGTAGGCCCACGTGGCAATCGGCGCTCCCAGGGCTAAGTCGCTGGTCTTTCTCTTCTCGCCTCTGATACTGGGCGTAGTCTTGGCAACCACAAAGGTCTGCATTCCGTTCCCTGTGATATCTGCCGTAGCAGTTGGGCGTACATGAAAGCTCTCTCGGTGGGAATGATCCATGCCCTGGTTTCAGAGACACCGTCCGGTTCACAGGATCAAAGCCGACCCTCTGAGTCTTCACAGATGATTCTGAAAGATCCACTTGTCACAGAGTGGACTGAGCTTCGGGATGCAGCAGGAGAAAGTCACTCTGGCTCCACAGGGGCAGCGAGAGCCGTGGACCTGGGCGTGTCCTGTACAGTCGAGTGTGGCCCTTCGCCTGGAATTTAGACTCCTGGTTTCCAGGCTGCTGCGCCAGAGGTGTCGCTAGTCGGCCCCAGCAGCTTCGCCCAGCCTGACCGTACACAAACTCAAAGTGGTTCTCAGCGCCGCCCTTCCGGCAACCTGCAGCAGCAGCCAAGAGGCAGGGAATTGGAACCCACTTGGCACCAGCCTTTGGAGAGGCTCCCATGTGCGTTCGGGAAAAAGTGTGCATGTCTGGCATTTCTACCCCCGGACACCTCTATAGCTCTGTCGTGAAGAAAATCCTCCGTGCACTAGTGGAGGATCACTAACTGTACTCGTCCAGCCTCGTCACCACGTAAGCTTTGTAGGTGAAGGAGTTCTCCAGAAAACTAAAACCTCTTTACTTCAGGTGCCTTTTCTGGTGGGAGTCTCTCTAGGGAGTGTTCGCTTCGCGCTTCCATGCTTGGGAAGTTGAGTATATTAAGCATAATTTAACATTTTCCAATTTAGCCTTTCACTTGTATACTTAAGAGCTGTCTCGGAAGGCACCTTCAGTCCTCTGACAGTCTCTTCTGTCTTTAGACATCTGCAGAGTATCAGTGGGTCTGCTGATGACAGTCTATCACTTAATTTCCTGAAACTACTCAAGTAGAATGAAAGGTTACCAAAAATGCCAGGTAACTGAGAATGTTAGATTACTAAGTCGCTTTCCACTCCCGACCAAAGTGGCAGGTGGGTAGGCTTGTGGAAGAACATCTCCCCTTACGGTGATGAACACTTCTCATGTATACTTTGGAACTTCAGTCCATGTTACAAATATGTGACTTACTGAAATTGTAATTTCAGGATTAAGAATTTATTGAAAATGCTTTTCTTATTTTATCTATATTACTTGTCCAAATATCTGATAGAAATCATAGGTTATAACTAGGTTACCTGCTGTAAGCATTGAACAGCCATAACAAAGGTGGGTTTTAGAGACACAGGCTCAGGAAATGCAGGCAGGAGCCCTTTGCTCACGCCCTGGGTGCCCGTGAGGCCTCTGTCCTGACTCCACAGTGAGCACCGTCTTGTCTCTGCGGCACATGGTCACTGGCTGGACAAAGCAGTCTCCAGTCGAGGTTACTCGGGAAGGATGAAAAGGTGGCCAGGTCACTCACCAGCTCGTCCGTGCAGCTGCAGAGCTGGGGCGCTCAGCGGGGTCAAGATGGAGGGGGCAGGAGTACCCTGGACACCCATCCCGAAGTGCTCACAGAGAGCCGCTGCCCGCGTGAGGTCCTCAGACCTGCCGGACAGACGCTGCAAGGACAACAACCCACACCACGTTCCCTCTGCCCCGTCTTTGCCTGGAACGAATCCACAGCTCCTGTGGCCAAGAGAGGGGGCGAGGCAGGGTCACCCCCGGGCCCTCAGAGCGGCCTCAGAGCGGCCGCTGAGCGGCGCCCTCAGGCGAGTGAGGCGAAAATGTGATGCGCAGGGGCCGGAAGCCGCGCTGTCACGGGGGAGAAAAGGCCGTTGCCGCGACACACAGGCGCCTGAGCTGGCCGCACCGCCCTGCTCGCCTGCGCACGGTCGTCGGTCCTGGCAGGGGCTCCACGGGAGTCAGTCAGCCTGGCATCCGGGGAGAAACGGCACAGAAAGGGCGTGCAGAGAGACCGCTTCCGCTTGCTGCCGCCACCGTGCCGACCTCTGTGTGTAAGATGACACTCACCGTGCTGCAGCTCCCGGAAGCCGAAGTCTAAGGTCGGGCTGTCAGTAGGGCTGTTTCTCCTCATCTGCTTCTCATCTTTGCCGTTCAGTCTTCTCAAGTTCTGCCTCCAAAGCCGCATCACCAATGACCCATGGTTAGCTCCATGGCTGTACCTACTCTCGTCTAAAACTCGATTTCCTCTCTCTGTTGTGGGGTTTTAGAATTGTATTAGGCCCAACAAGGTAATCCAGCATCATCTCTCTATGTCAAAATCCTTAATAATACCCATAAAGTCCCTTTTGCTACGTAAAATAACACATTTGCATATTTCTGTGGTTATGACAAGATGTGGCCATCTTGGGGTGGGCATTATCCAGTTTACCGTGATATGTTAAATCTAAACCTTCTCTTTCCCCAAACAAAAAGCCATGATTTAGAAGTACTTTGCCTCCAAAACAAATGAAAGAATGTGAGAGTAGTTGATAACCTCTAATCACAAATTAAATATAAAGAACAGTTGGCTCGGTCTGCATTTCCCAAAGTTTAGAATTGCTCTCCAAGCGGAGGGCCTGTAGTGGACTCCAGCTTAGAGAGTGGCACCGTGTGGGTGTCTCCTGGAGTCAGGGTTCTCAGTGAGGCCTCGCTGGCACTGCCCACAGGAGACAGTGGGTGGGAGAGCAAGCCGGCTGTGGGAGCTGCCTGAGCCCGTGGGGGGTGCCCTCAGCAGCCAGGCCTGGGTGCCCTCAGCAGCCAGGCTGGCAGGGTGCTGACCGCGGTGCTGCCCGGGCTCCATCCTTCCCCTCTCCAGCCTTTGTGACAGCTCCGTGGCTTTGCTTTTTCGGAGTTGGGGGCGTTAAATTTAGTTTTACAAAATAGTGAGAATTTGCTTGTTTATTCTCATAAAGTAGTGCTCTAGAGATAAAGGGAAAAGAGAAGCCTGGAGAAGGGGTGTGTCCAGAGAGCCGTCTCCACAGAGCAGACTCCGTGTTTCAGAGGCCCGACGCCAGTTCTTCCCAGGGGTTCAGGCCGTCCGGCTTCCGAGGGCCACGGTCTGCTGTGTGTCCCGCTCTCCTCCCCTCAGACAGTTACCTAACTTCTCTCTTTTCCGAGTGTTTGGTTTATAAAATAACAGTAGTATTATCACCTTCACTGCTTGGCTGTTTCAAGAGTTTAACTAAGGGGCCAGGGATTTACCTCAGTGGTTCTGGCATCTGCCTGGCAAGCACAAGGTCCCAAGTTTGCTACCTGGTAACCACACACCATGGTGCTGGACATGGTGGCTCACACCTGGCATCCCAGCTCTCGGGAGGCAGAGGCAGGAGGATTGCTGTGAGTTCAAGCCTCGTGTGGGCTACACAGTGAGCTCAGGACCAGCATGAACTACAAAGCGAGACCTTGTCTCAAGAAAACAAAAGAAGAATTGAACTAAGCAATGTGTGCAGAGTGCTTAAAATAGTGAGTGGTGCCAGCGAGCATGACCGTAAGTCGGGAGCACTGTACGTAGGTGTTGTTGACACGACGCCTGTGGAGAGGTGACAGCTCTACCGGGGGCGCTTGTTTCGTGTCCTATTACGCAAACAGTGAGCTACTCGGGGCTCCGAATCTGTGTCTGACACACTTAGGTCCCGTGTGAGCTTAGTTCTGAAGTTTTACATGGGACCACATTTTTTTTAATTTGTGAGGCATGTAGACACCTCCTCAGCACAAACTGACCACTTAGGCATGAGATTTCCTCACAGGTAAATTGTACTGATCAGTCTTTACCAAGAGTCAACTTTATAGAAGGTTATTGGACACACGCCCCTAGAAGCGATTTGCAAACACATCTGGGAATTCATTTTTGTTTGAGCTGGAGATCGCGGTTGTCGTCTGGTTGAGTGTTTTTGTTTGAGCCTGTGCAGGCCAGGCTGTCTCGGAAACGTGGTCCAGTCCGGATGCTGCCGGCTGTTTTAATGAGGCCAAGGTCACGGCCTCGATTCCCACGTGGCCCGTTAGCTCTGCTCTAGCCCCGGGCGAGGCTGCTCCCTAATTGCTGCACAGGCTGCTGGGTGGGGCCGGCAGGCAGGTCACCGGCCGGTGCACGCGGCAGGCAGGCGTGGGGGAGGGGCCCGCAGAAGTCCGCGCTGAGCTCTGTGCCGGGCAGATCGATCCCTTCGGCCCGCAGTCTCTTCGCCGCCAACGTGGACTCCCGGAGCCAGCTGGCGCCGTTGTCTTCCGTCTTCTCAGGTGCTTTCTCTTTGAGTCCTCACGTTTCCAGCTCTTGAAGCTTTTGCCAGAGAATCTGCTAATAACAGTGAACATTTCTCGAGTCTCCCCAGGTGCCGAGACGCCTTGTGAATCGCCGCCCTTCCCTTCCGGAGCAGCCTGGGAGCCCGCGGCCTCCCCTCCGGCGGCGCCCTGCACCGGCTCCGCAGCGCCGCGGCCGGGGGCTGCTGCAGGCTCTCGCTGCCCTGAACCCCTGCTCCGTGGGGAGGTTCTCCGTGCGGTGGGGCTCTGGCTGAGCGAGCCCCGAGATGAGCACCTGCGAACCGCGCCAGTTAGACAAGCTTTCCCCTGCAGCAGTGCGGTCTTCCCGGCACTCGCCGTCTTTGTGCCTCACGCCCCGGGCGTAACCAGAGCTGCCCTGGGGGGCGGGCTGCTTGGGCCCACGGGCCTCGCAGCCGGAGGAAGCCGTGCCCAGGGCGCAGGTGAGCCCCACGAGCTCCCCCAGCGTCAGGGTGTAACAGTCCTTATCTGAAATCATAGTATGTTATTATAAGATATTATTCAGTGTAAAATCTACACTAAATCCAAATGTAGTGTTACCGGCAGCTCTTTCCCCACTCCTTATCTGATGTGTGTGTGTGTGTGTGTGTGTGTGGTTCTGCTGGCTTTTATAAATATCTTTATAGGTTCATTATATGTACATATCACGATCACAATATTGGGAATTTGTACCAGGATATGACACAATTTAATTTTCATTTTTCCCATTCCCCCACCCCCTTACAACCCTCTGCCCTGTATACATAAGCTTTGTCTCCCTTTTTTTATTACCACCATATTTTGTCTTTCTCCCTGTTACCCCTACACCCCATTTCCCTTTGAATACTTTCTATTTCACAATATTCATCATACATTCTCTAGAACTCATTAACAACTTCAGTTTCTCATACCAGGGAACGGATACGATATTTACACACCTGTGACCTATTTATTTCACTTATGAGTGTGTCCCGAAGGAAGATTCAACTTCTAATAGCACCAAAGAAAACAGAGAGAAAACTACAAAAACGGAACTTCTGCTTCATCTCATGAAACTAAGTTTGGTATGCTTAGATTATTAGTTATTTAGTTTTAGCTCCAGGCCCCTGAATGCTTGTACTGTTTACAAGTTGGCTAATTTATGACCTGATTCCATTCTAGTTTTACATTGATATAACAGATTCATTACCTTAAACTTTCCTAAATGATGTCCACATTTCCATCATCTATATTTTCTTCTAATTGCTGGCTCTTTGTTTTTAAATCAATAATTGTAAATTTCACTAAGATCTCTTATTTTGGAATAAATTTCTGTAGGTTCAGACGGTTTGAGTGACATCAGCCTTATTAAATAACTTTGAGTCACTTCCTTCCCTGTCCTGTGCTCCCAATCCGCCAGCCTCCCGTGGAAGCGAACAGAGACTGACCTCTTAGGGGTCGTTTTAAAGCGGTAAAAGCTGGTCTCCATCCCTGTCTCCGTAGATTCAGAACCAGCCTCCTTGGTTCGGTGCTTCTCCTTGTTCCACGCTACCCCGAAGACTTAGTCGACAGTTCTCTTTTTAAAATTACCAAGCCTCTGGGTTTTCTTTCTGCAGATGGATCACATCTCCTTCCCTTCTCCTAATGACCGTGTTTACTTTCCTTCTTTGGTGACATTCTGTCAGCCGGTGCAGGTTCTGGTTTGGCCCATGTGATTGTTTTTCCCTAAACGCCTCTTTTTCTTTTGTGTTTTAAGATTTCTCCAATCTGAGAAACTCAGTATGAGTATGAATCATAATGTACAATAGGTGTTCCTTATACAGTGAGCAGGACAGTCTTGGCCAGTTGGCTTTTCATCTTTGTCCTTCTTTCTTGCTTTCCACAAACGAGCCCACGCCGCCCCCAGCAGAGGAGAGGGCTTGAGGCAGAGCTCCCGGTCCTTCTGTTCACACCTGCTGCGCGACCAATGCCGTCTGACTCAAGCGGGACACGCCGTGGCTTTCTCATTCCGTCCCTCCCCTGGGTGACTCAGGTGTCTTCCTCTGTCCTGACGGGAGCTAATGAGCGTTACAGAGGTGCCCCTGTATTCCCTTGAAGATGGCGCTGAGGGTAGAGACAGATGGTAGCCAGTTGATTACTCTGATAGTCATTCTTTCCAGCTTGCAGTGAACCTTACTTATTTTTCCTTCTTTCTTCATCCACAAGTATCCTCCTCTTGTCACGGTGTATATTCACGTTGCTCTATGCTTAATTTACCTGTAACGCCCCCTCCCCGCCCCCACGGCTCTCCAGACCGAGGGGCTGCCGGCAGCAGCGCCTGCTGCACCTTCCGTGTCTCCAGGACGCCTTCCTCGCGGTTCCTCAAACGCCTCTGTAGAGACCCCCTTATGCTCTTGTCTCTTCGGCCAAATCTTCAATGAAGGAGACTTGGGGAACCATCACAGAGAGCGTCTCTCCGGGGGGGGGTAGAGATCAGAGGGACGTCTTTGCGAGTTTTGACAGTGAAATGTTCCTATAGCAACCTTTACTAAATGCTTAGTTTCTACAGAAGAAATACAGATGACTGAGACTTCTTATCTCAGAGTTCTTGAGTGCAAAGGGGTTCAAGAAAAGCAAGGAAGAAATCCAAAAAGGACTAAGAAGTACATCAGCAACGCCAAGCAAACACTATAAACATGTATCACAGACCTGTCCTGCTAAAAAACTTAAAGTCAATAACTAAAAAATTTTTAAAGTTCACCATGTAAGGAGGAAACAGAAATAAATTGCCAAGGGTGCCGACGCTGCTGTAACAGAGGAATCTGCATCATAAGAAGGAAAAGGAAATTAATTTTATTTGAGGAAATCCATAAAAAGCTAAGAGATAAAGATCGGTGGAAATTCAACAGACCTGCGTCGGGAGGTGGGCCACGGAATTAGTCCAGGTAAGGGATCAACTAAAGAAATAGCAATTCTTTCCCCTCAGTGTGTGTGTGTGTGTGTGTGTGTGTGTGTGTGTGTGTGTGTGTGTGTGTGTCACACATATATGTGCTTGAGGATGAAAGAAACAAATACAATCATGGAAAGAGGCGTTGCAGTCATGCTGTGAGGCTGCGGAAGCCCCTGAAACGTATCTTCACTGTAGTCGTGCCGGTGAAAGGAAGCAGCTTGCGGCCGCGTGAGGACCCGAGACGCTGTCCGTCCGGCTCCCGCCTGCCTGGGACACTGCCAGCTCGGAGCTTGCTCAGACCCAGCCGTGTCTCCGCGGTGCCCAGGCTGGCAGGCCTGTTAGAGGCCGCGTACTGCCGGCGCGCTCACGCTGACCTTTCTTTAAAAGGCAAGCCTGGCCTGACATCACTGACGTTTGAAATCCACATTCAGAGCCCAAGAGGAATTTCTTTTTGAAGGGAAGAAAGTGTGTCAGCCCTAACGCGACAGCCCCCACTCGCTGCCGGGAAGGACGCCGTTTTCATGACCATCTGCGGCAAGAGCAGTTTCAGAGGAAATGATTTGTTGGGTGGAAACACAGTTTTTCTTCAGATTTCCTCGAGGGGCATCTGGGAACAAGCGTCCACCTCAAAGCGTTTGTGTAAAGAAAAGAAACGCAGGAAGGCTGCTGCTGGAACCGCCAGCCAGAGCCCCTTGCCCGGACCCCGTTCCCCTCCGCCGACAGCGAGGCACTGCGCGGCAAGGCGGCCCGGGCCTGTCTCCGGTCTCTGATGCGCGTCACCCCTGCGACTGGCCCGCGCCCCACGGCCAGGGGCTCACACGGGCATCACGGGGAGCCGTCACCGAGCCGCCCGCTGCCCGCGGACAGACCGCTCGGAAGCTTGGAGGGAAGGCTCGGCCGCCTCCGCACCTTGGTGACCAAGGCCGCTTTTCTAGGGGTCATGTTTTGCCTCCTTACAAAAAGACGATGGAGCCAAGGCGGTCCCCTCCGCGGCCCCACGTCCTGGAGACTCTGCGTCTGGATTCACAGGGAAAACTGGTCTTTCTTACAGAACCAGCCGAAGATCCTCAGCCCGAGATCTGGCTGTCACAGGCCCTGGGGTCCAGGGGGTCCTGGGGGGTCCCACAGTCACCCTTTGGCCCTAGAGCCACCATTCTGTCCCCCAAAATGTTCATCCTTCCCCCATGCCCACTCTTTCACACTCCTCTTTGTCAACATATTGTTAAAAACACATATAATTCATATTTTTAAGATACCATATTTATTTTACAATTACGGAAAATTTATTCCGAAATTTTTTAAAAGACCCTGTTTTTCCTCTTACAGCCATAAGCTCACAACCTAAACTCTATCAGGAGCAAAAGCATTTTAAGTCGAAAATAGTGTCAGTTTTACAATCCACCACTAGGATAAGATATTCTGAAAAAGGCAGAAATCCGGATCTGTGGTCTTCGCAGTGAATGTAAATAGAAGTTGTTTCTGTCAGTTAAAAGTAAGCTGTAGGCACTGAGGTGTTGCAGCGCTCGCCACGTACGTCTGGACAGCTCACCCCCACCCGTGTCCTCACAGCATGTAGCGTGAATACTCAAGTTACTGTCCCACATCAGCACGATGAGAAACCTCTAAAGAAACTACAAGACAGAATGCAATAGAATAGCTTGCTTTTTCTCACCTATAAATGCAATGTATTTCATATTCTCCTTTATAGCTTCATAATTTTTCAAAATTCATTCTGCGAACTCCAGTCTGTGGTGGCGCCTGGGTATTCGGGTAGGTGCCTCACCGGCCATGAGATCCCAGCGTGAGGCTGCTCAGAGTGGTACTTAAATGATCTGGTGCCAATGAGAAGCGTGGATGATGACAGATATTCCATGTGAAGAATACTGTATCCAGATATCTATAAATATTCACTAAGCAAAACATGAAAATGGCAACCTTTTAGCACCATGAGCTTTTTAAGCTTATCACTTACGGGAAGATACGCGCGAAGCGAGGAAAACACACAGGACTATAGTTTCTCATTGAAAAGGCTAAAATGGAAGGTGGAGGCCAGATCGGTGCTGCAGAGTGCAGACCTCTGTGCGGGCGGCTTGGGTTCGAACCTCGGCCCTCCCGGCGCACGCTTCTCCTTTGAGCGAGAGCCTGGTCTTCCCTCCCCGTTTCCCTCCCCACCTGCAAAACGGAGCTTCTCCTACAGCCCTGGCATAAGGATTCAACGGGTGACTCTAGTGAAATGTGCAGATCTCGACCAGTACTATAACCTCTCAATAAATGCGACCTTGAAAAGGTCACAGACATGTCTGTTTAGGCCCGATGTCCTGTCTGTCAGAAGCCTGTCTTGCCTGCAGTCGTTTGAGTCTATTAGGCTCTAATACCTCTGTTTATTAGTTAGTTTCCTGAAGTGAGAAGAAATCAGCAGCTCCGGGCACCGTCTCCCACCACCAGTAACACCAATCCCTGCATTGGTATTTCCAGTACTACACCTTGTCCTCAGTGTCCATGAACATTTGTTTTAGAGAAGAGCTGCCCTTCCTGAGCCGTAAGCTCACTGCGCAGCTCTGAGGCTAGCCACACTGCGTGTCTTCAACAGTGTGACGTGTCACAGGAGTCTGTTACTCACAATGACTCAAGTCCCCAAGTTCTCAGTTTATCGCACTCAGGAAGCCGAGGCAAGCGGATTGTGGCGAGTTCAAGCCCAGCTGAACTACTTAGGGAGACTCTGTCTCAAAATTAAACCAAGTAAGTTAGCAGTAACTTCAGCCGCACTGGTTCCAGTAGGTTTTCCACAGTGGGGAAGAAGCAGAGATGTACAGTAAGGTGAACTCTACGCCCTGCAGGTTCAGCAGTCAATAGATTCCTCAGTGTCCGAGGGTCACACAGCAGCGTCATCTTCACGAGTTGCAGGAAACATTTAAAGTTGGAATTATTGTCCTAAAGAGTGTTGGTAGCCGCTACACCAAGGACTTTGCAGACCGGAACACACGTACTACTATTGCTAGTTATTTTGGGTCACGTGTTACAGGGAGAGGGCTCAGCGATGGCCAGGGCTTTTCCAGAGTATCGACAACTGTGTGGGCGGCTGTCCTGATGCAACGTGTGTCCCACAAGCTGCTCTCCTCCTCTGCCGCCCTCTGCATTACACCCACCTTGGGTCCAGCAGTAGCACACCGTTTAAACTTAGAATAAAACATAAACTTGCAGGGCTGGAACTGATTTGAGACGAGTAAGGCACTCGAGCAAAACCCTAAGGGAGCACTCAAAAATCTCAGTCACCAAAACAGTGATATTTTAGTATAATATTTTAAAAACATCAATCAGCAAAATACAGGCCTTGGGCCAGCCACTTAGGGTGGTTTTTTTTTTTTCATTTTGTTTTGTTTTTTGAGACAGGGTCTCGCTTTGTAGTTCAGGCTGGCCCTGAGCTCACTATGTAGCCCGGGCAAGCCTGGAACTCAGCAGTCCTCCTGCCTCTGCCTCCTGAGTGCTGGGATGACAGGCGTGAGCCACCACGCCCGGCACTGTGGTGTGTGGTCCTCACTGCTGGTGGTTATAAGTCATCACACCCGGCATTGTGGGATGTGGCCACCAGGGATTGAAGTTGGGATCTTGCTCTTGCAAGGCAGACGCCGGAACCACTGAGCTAACTCCCCAGGCTGCCAGCCACTTGTTTTTATAATTAAAGTTTTATCGAATCCAGTGCCGAGATTGGGGTAACACGAGTGGGGAAGGGAATGGCAAGGGCACTTTATTTGCTCATCTGTCTTTATTTAAAATCTTGATAGTTTGAACATCATAGTATTTCTGTCTGATTTTGGCACTTCAGAATATTTCATTATCGCAATTTTAAACATTGCATTATGTCACTAATCTACATTCTGAGGGGTTTTCTGGTGGCCACTCACGTCTTGTGCCAGGGAGCAAGCACCCGCCCGCCTTTTCGGTAGCCCTGCCAGCCCGTCTCAGGGCTGATCCTCGCCATGAACGCATGTTGCTTTTAGCATCACAAAATAAAAATACTAACTAGTGCACGTTTTTTATATATTCCAAGAACCTAAAATAAACTCAAAAAATATAAAGATGTTTTGCCCGGGAATTTAGAAAAAAAGAACCCCACTGTAACACTGACACAAGTAAAGGTTCAAGCTCTTCTTTTCCCAGAAGGTCTCGTGTTCCGTAGCGGTGCGTGGCCGGCAAGGCGCACAGGTTAGTGACCGCGGGAGGCCATCACGGGCAGAGCTGGCGGTGCCTTCGTGGGAATGTTCCGGGAGGAGGAGAGCAGTATAGGACGTAGTGCTGCTTTGGCTGCTTAAACACGTTAGGGTCATGGTTTTATTCTGACTCCTTCAACAGAGGGAAAGGGTTTCCTTGTGACCCAGGTGATCGACTAAAAGAATGTACCTCATTCAAGCTATTACACCGAAGCAGGAAGGAGCTTGGAAATCCATCCACAAACATTTTTTAGGAGGACATATGGCTTGGGGTTTCATTAACAGAATAAATATTTGTAGGTTTTCCAACTTACAAGACATGTTTTCTTTCTCTCAGTTTTTCCTCCTTCTTCCCCCATCACTGTGCCTTATGTTTTAAAGGTTGGTGGCTTCCTCTGAGTGACACCGTGGATAAAAGGATTCAGCAGCCTCTGCAGGCTATGGGCTCTCAGCTTGGCTAAGCTCTGATCCACGACAAGATAGATCTATCTCAGTTTCCTATGAGATTTGAGAATCGCTAACTTAAGTGGAAATTGATTGTCTAGCTACTGCCCGTGTGACCCAGGTGTCCAAATAAGATCACTGGCAAGAAAGACACCTGGGTGTGTCCCTGCACAGACATAACTGTAAAGTGTTTTCTCCACTGTGCAGATGCAGTTTCTGTCATCTGGTGGAGAGTGGCTGGCGTGACTGTGGGCAGGAACTGGGGAGCCCAGGCTTATTACACGCGCCTGGGAAGAGCACAAATGGACCGTCTTGATGCCTGCCGGACTCCAGGGAGCGTAGCCTGATGACTGGCACACTATCGCTTCCTTGGCACTCACCGGCCCAAGCACGTCACAAGATCAGCCAAAACCAAAAGCAGGAGAATATGCTCAACTCCTCTGCAGGGCGGGGCCACCCAGGTGTCTTTCTTGCCAGGCATCTTACCTAGACATCCGGGCCGTCTTAGCAGGGGCTGGAGAGCCCGTTCCCGTTGGGGAGGACGGCAGAGGCACGCTCACAGAGGGACACGATGCAGGGAGAGAGAGACTGCCAATATTTTGCAAACAAACTACCACAATGAATAAAGTCGGAAACCCCATTCAGTTACGTGTCAGAAAGCAGCATTTTAAACAGGGATTCCATTGGGGAAAGGAGGGAATGAAGAGCTATGGGTTTACTAAGACCCGCAGGGCAAAATGGAGAACAGGGGTGAGAAAAATGGGAAAACTGAAGTGATTACATCGCCATCTGTCAGGGATGATCAGGACCGACGTGCCTCGTTCCCCACGGTTTTATGCAACGGAAATTCTTGGCTGAAGTTTATGAGCGACTCAGGGTTCATTTGGAGGGAGCTGCCCATCTGGCCCCCGCCATAGGTGAGGTTAGAGAGCTGATTGTGGCTGTTGTAATCTCATCGTTTCA
Source organism: Thryonomys swinderianus (assembly GCA_004025085.1). Classification (NCBI taxonomy): domain Eukaryota; kingdom Metazoa; phylum Chordata; class Mammalia; order Rodentia; family Thryonomyidae; genus Thryonomys; species Thryonomys swinderianus. The sequence continues at coordinate 19,785 of PVIC010002068.1, read as the reverse complement.
TACCTACGTGTATTTAGCATGTGTCCACCGAGGTCTAGGATTCCACGTGTGTTATCTTACTTAATTTGTTAATTAAATACCTGTAAGCAGCTGTCACCTGCATTTCACATGTGTAATTTCTCAGACTTAACACCTTCTGGTAACTAGCTGGAGGCCAAAGATCTTCAAATGGGTAAAGCCAGGACCGTTTAAAATACTTACTCTTCGATACTGTCACCCTGTATCTTTTCCCTTTTTAATACCATATTTGTCTTTTCTGCCTGAAGTTAGAAGTTAAAATAAAACTCCTTGAGAAATAATTCCCCTTTTATCAAAAATAAGCAACACAGACATTCCCTCAGGTCCCCTGGCAAGTTTAAATACTTTCAGATCTCCACAATAGGCAGGACCCAGAGAAAGAAAAGTATTAGAATCATCTGCCAAATGAATATCCACTGACAACAAAGACAAATTCCAATTAGTAAAATTTGATTTCCACAGAGTGTCTTGAGAATGTGTGCTCTGGCTAAGTTGGGGTCCACGTGGGGAGGACCTGTCCTCAATGAACTCACCCCAGTGAGCGTGTGAGCTCCGGTTCACAGCGTCCCTGTGGCGCCCTGCGGCCTCAGACCTGCAGGGCAGAGAACGCCAGCGGCGGCCGTGGCCCTGAGCCTGCAGCCCGGCCTCGCGAGGTGCCACAGCTGGGCTGTGGGCTGTGGGCTGTCCTGTGCCTTGCTGAGCCTCTTACCCCAGCCATAAAATGGGTGCGCAGTGCTGAGGAGCTATAAATATTAGAGAGAATGCGTTCAAATCAAGTTGTCCAAAGACCAAGTTGTATTGATTTGTTTCTCACTGTACATCTTCAGCAGAAGCCAGCACAACAATCCGACCAAGCAAACTTCTGCACTGTCCAAACTGCCCTCACACCTTGATTGTTCTTCTGCGTTTGCGTATCCATAGCTCTTTATCAAACGGGAAGTGGCTTTTGAAGACACCGGTTGCGAGTATCTGGCCGTCCTGACCCACTGCTGTCCTATCCCTTTGACCTTCCAGCTGTGGCACGGAGGTACCAAGAGTCAGTCTCCTAGAGCTATGGGATAACCGGGAGGCACCTCAAAAGTGGTGCCCAGTGTTTCTTTGGGATCTTGTTCCATCTCTTTGGCACTTACCAGAAGGGCACCCATTTCAGACAGACCCAGTCATGTAGAAAGGAGACTTTCTGTCACTGTCTCTCTCATGTATTTGGCTTTTGTCCAGTTCCCCCTTGTGTGTTTTTCTCAGGTTTAGTATAATCACAGATGCGAACCATACTCAAGGCTACCAAAGCCTACAGTGGGCAGCATTTTGAGGAAGGTCCCCAGTGCCCAGGGCATACTGCTGGCACCCTGCCCCATCTGTGCCCACTGAACAGAACTGGAGCATCTTCATGGCACTTGGGCTTTTTCCTGGAAAGTGTTCTGGCTTTGGACTTGCTTTCATCAGCTGACCAGCGTCATTTCCCCACAGGCCTAGTGTATTTTTCACTGGTGCCTGAAGTCCTGTCCAGATGCCTGATATGACCCCCCCCCCCAGGCCTGTTGTCAGTGTGGAAGCCTGTGCTGCGAGGCCTACCACAGAACAGTCTTCAGAATCAGCCCGAGAGGTCCGCAGGGGCTGAAAGTGAGGCTTCAGAGCCCGCGGTAACTGGAAATAGTGTTTCCTACAGGGTATTTCTGTCTCACCTTTCCCTGGTCCTCGACAGATGTCTGATTCCAACACTGGCAGTAATGCTGACTCCCGGGCCAGGAAGATGGCGCGGACTGTAGTGCGGTGCTTCCCGGCTGCACTTGACAGTCACTCCGTGAGGGCTTCCGGAGCGCATCTTTCCACTTCTGTTACTGTGAGGCGTGTCTGTTTCCATATGCGCAGTTTCCGTTGTGCTACTGACAGATATCAGATAAGATACGTCCTAGGGGACCACAGCTGCTGTCTGGAGCCAGAATTTTTATTTTGAGGCTGGACTTGTAGTATTAGGCTCGCCAGTCCATTAGTCCTTCACCAGCGGAAGAAGAACGTCTGCCGTTCTGAATGACAGATCTCAATTTCTTCTCGTTTTTCTGTTTCAGGCTCTCTCTGATTGCATAAATCATACCTTTATAAGATTAGGATTCATGACTTTGAAAATTATCGTTTCATTTATCAAATCATGTACTTTTTGTTCAAAGTAACGACAAAAACGACTAATGAGAAAACCTCTGTATTTCCTTAAATAGTTCTGTGAATATTAGGTAGCTTTTGTTTTCTAAGTGAAGTTTGCTATTCCGCTTAGAAGGTAAATTCGGTGTCTTGGTTTTTGTCTCTGGGGAGCGCAGAGCCTGGGCTGGAGGCCCGTCAGCAGGACAGCTCAGGTCCTGAGTTCCTCTACTGGGTTTCGGCCCCACCTGCGCGACTACGGAAACTGCGTAACCCCATAAGGCCCGTCTTCCCCACTCAGCTCCTGTTAGGGGCGGTTCAGCTCGCCTGGGCTCTCACTGCAGGGTAGAAAAGCAGACCATGGAGTGGGATTTTTCAATAGAAAATCTCTTACATTTGATATTTGGACCTGTTAGTGTTTTCAAGTTTACTTACATTTGCGGTATTTTATTAACTATTTAATTTGAATTACATGATATCAATTTGTACTAGATTCTAAAACTAAATTCTGAAAGCCTGGTTCGTGCACTTTTCTATGTGTGGACATTGTGTCCGGATCACCCAGGCACCAACAGAGAGGTTCTGGGGCCGAGAGTCAGAAGGCGAAGATCAATATGTATGCTACACTTTTATATCTAAAAGACCATAAATATGACATCCCTTCATTACCTTATACTTAACTTGTAGTCTTCTCTTTCAGTCCCAGGGCTTCTTATTTTCTTTTTATTTCTTAAGTCTATTAAAGTTTTTAAAGAAAAGGTAACAGGAAATATTAATAATATTATCAAAAATTAAATCACACAAATTTTACCAGTTTCAAGACATGCTTAAAATATATAGTTGTCTTTGCTCACTGAATTTTGCTAAATATTGAGTTTTCAATTGTTTAGACATAATCATGTTCTTTATATTTTAATAGTCTTGGCTAGCTTCTCTCCAAACAAGAATACATGCCAAGTTCAGGATCAGTAGTGACAAAATATGATTACCAAAGCGATGGTTAATTCATTTAATATAATACTTAGTTTTATGTGGTGTAACTACTACCTCCATTTTTGTGTAGTTAATTTTATTTAACTGATATTCTGGAATGTGAGATCCATAAAGACAAGTAATTTAAGTCAAGTCGATCCCACATGAACCCTAGAACCTAGGAGAATGTCTGGCGTATAATAAGGTTGTAATTAAAATGATCAAATAAGTTCTGTTAAAGGATTTACTGAAAGGATGTTTTTTTAACTCAGAAATTCGCTGAACAGAGTCACCAGTTGATACTTTGAACACAGGGAGGGATTATCTAATTTTTTTGCCTACTATTTCTTTGATACAAAGAAATAGCAATGACCAAGTATCAGGAATTAATCGAAGCATAGGCCCAAATAAACCACATAGCACGATGTCGCTTGGCCACTGAGAGGGGCCACTAGGCCCCCCTGTCACCACCTGCCACGGAGCCACCAACTCCTAGAACAAGTCACCTTCCCGTGTGGAGAGAGTAATTCGCAGTGTTCCGGGTCTGTGCGCCCTGATGGTTGAAACAGGCCTCCACAAGCTTCAAGGGTCAGGAAGGACGACAGAGACCTGACGGGGCTGGGTGGGTCTGAGTGAGGCGCTGGAGAGAGAGAGGACAAGAACGTAGCTCCATGCTTCCTCTGCTCTGCAGACCTAGCTTTTGGTACCAAGAGAACAGAGATGAAACCTGTCATCCTAGATTCACAACCAATTGGCAACTGTCTTCGGGCCCCGTCGGGATTCTGAGCTGCTGAGTGGTTCTAACTCTCACACCCCTTGGACTCGCTGCCTGCAGCCACCCGAAGGAAACGCCACGCTTTTCTCCAGCTCTCAGGGGACTCTGCCTGATCTGCTATAAATGACTTGGTTTGTCAAGCACTGACATTTGTTGGACTTTTTAAGACACGTTCTTTTAGTAGTCATTTCCTTAGAGGTCAGGAAATAGAGATTTAATAGGTGGATGGTCAGTGGGGAAATCCGTGTGACCCGTGCAGGAGGCTGTGAACAGGTTGTCCTGATTAGAATATCCAACTTGTTTGTGTGACAATTGCATAGTGGTACGGTGAAGTATATTAGCACCATGTGGGTTTCTCAAGGCAAGGACAGAGATGGCGGTGCTGCATGGGTTGTTAAGTCCTGGCTGAAATGACTGACACTGGCACCTAATGCCCTGCGCACAGAGCGCCCTGAGGCCCTTCCTGCTTCTGTCTCCACTTACGGGGATTAGTGTCCTCTGTGCTCCTCCTTAATCAGAAAGATTAAACAGTACTTAAGAAATACACTTCAATCACCAGCACGGTTACTAACTCAGCCAGTGGTGGGCAGCGGGCGAGCCTGGGCCACTGGCACACGCCCACACGTTCTGTTCGGCCTGGCTCACGCAGGGGCCCAGTCAGGGACCGCGGAAGGCGCAGCGCTGAGTCCCATCCTGCAGCCTGTACTGTCTGGCATGTAGGAGGCTGTCGGGAGGGGCTGGCACGCTGCGCCCCACGGAGCTCCTGGTCCTGGAGCCACGCTGAGAGAGCTCCGGTTTACAGAGCTGCGCAAGACCCCAGGGGTACACAGTGATGACGTGAGATGCGCTGAGAAAAGGTTGACTCCTCTTTTATCTTTTGCAAAAAGAAATGAGTCCATCTTCAGTCCATGGCTGACAGTAGCACATAAACCAGATAGGCACAGGTTAGGTAGGCAGATGAGAGAAATAAATGGGAGACGGATTCAGAGTATAAGGTCATGGAGACCCTGACTGTCCACAGTCGTGTGTGTTCCATCTGGTGGCCATGGCACGGGAGTGCGTGCTCACATTCCCGCACTCCTGCCCGGCCAGAGATTCCCCGCAGTCCTGGCGTGGGCCCCGTGGGACTCTTATGGGCAGGAAAGGGGCTCATTTCCGGCTTTAGCCAAATTGTGACTCAGCAGATACCCGGAGCCCGAAGAGCTTGCACAGGAAGTGTCGACAGGTTCGCCCCCCTCTCATGACATCCCGGCTTCCGGGAGGCTAAAGCTCTGGTCCAGAAGGACCCCGAGAAAGAGCAACGCGGCTGCCGAATCGGAACTCGGGGCTGAGCCACGGCTTTCCCAGCCAGATACTCTCTTTATCTACCACAAGTGACATCACAGCATGTGAAAGCGTTGACTAGAAATCCCAGAATTTTAGAATGTGGTCTTAGAACTCTTCCTTGGGAATGGACTTAATCTCTCCTCTTTCTGTCTTTCAGTAGTTGCGCTAAGATAGTGTAACAAAAAGGGATTTCAGGAGGCGGTTTGGGTTTTCCTTTTAGATTTCACGCCGGAGACTTTGCATCCTTTAGCACATCTTCCCCAGGGCACTGAGGCATGTTCATCTTTAATCAGGAGAAGCACTTTGCATGTTTTCATGTACCACAGATAAGTGTTTTGGAAGAAAAAAGAAATGCTATTTCACGTGTCCCTGTTAATTTTTAAATGAAAACAGCCCATAAAATCATCCATCACCCAACCTTCCTAAATTCCAGGGCATTAAAATTAATGTCATCTAAATAGTGGTTAATAATTTTAATCACTGGCCTATTTGCTCTGGATCACAGTTATGACTGATATTTTAAATTTTCTCTTCGTGCATTTTGTTACGCTCCTGGGACTTTGGGCAGCGATCATTTAAGCACGTTTCACAAGGCTTGTAGAAGAAGGTTCTGAGGAAGGAAACTGGTATCTGTCGCTGAGCTCCTGCCAAAGTGCTTGTCTGTCCTCTGTATCTGGTGCCGAATCGCTGGCCAGGAACACTGTCCCTGTGTCCACACTTGCTCTTGGGTCCTGAGGTCTCCATGGTGCTGCACGTGCTCAGGATGCACAGGCATCTCTCGGCCACAGAGGGCAGCAGAGCATGCCGGTGCCCTCTTTCTGAGTGACCTGTGCGACCCTTGACTGACTTTCATGTGCAGAGGGGTGAGAATGAGGTCCTGTGTACTCAGTAAGGGCAGACAAAGTTACACCAAAACTATAGTTTAGGGTCAGAGATTTAGCTCAGTGGTTCCGGTGCCTGCCTCTCAAGCACAAGGTCCTGGGTTCGATCCCTGGTAACCACATACAGTGCTGGGCATGGAGACTCACGCCCACCAGCAATCAGTACCACATACCACAGTGCCGGGCGTGGTGGCTCACGCCTGTCATCCCAGCACTCGGGAGGCAGAGACAGGAGGATTGCTGAGTTCGAGGCTAGCCTGGGCTACACAGTGAGTTCAGAGCCAGCCTGAAAAAGCAAGACCCTATCTCAAAAAAAAAAAGACTACAGTTTAGATTCAGCGTAATCATTTTTCAACCAGTGGCCTTCTGGGGTTAAAGAAAAGAGACAAAGGACTTGAGGATGATTGATATCACTAAAGATTTCTCCCATGTGGGTTATATTTTTATCCAGAGAAAAGATGGAGCACTTTCCAAACACTTATCAGGTAAGCGGCAAGTTGGGGTTTCCCCCAGGAAGCACAACAGATCCTCTCGGCCTTGTTCCAGTGGGTCGGGGTAGGAGAAGCACCACATGACTGACGGAGTGATGGGGGCGGCCAGTCTGCAGGGAGTAGAGTAGATTGCAGAAGACTTTCTTGGAAGTAAGATGTGCGTACATCCTGGCCTGGCAGAAGCCTGCCGTCATGGCGGAGGGGGGGTCAACCCTGGTGCCCCCTGGTGCCAGAGTCCGGGGCTGGTGCCCTTTGTGAATTCTCTCAGCAACCCTCAGGAGTTGCTGTGTGAGCTACAGGATGGCCTAACAAAGTTTTACTACAACTGGCATAGCCTTTGAACTGAACATCAGGAATTGGGCTTTCACATTTGTATAGCTCTAATTGATAATACTTTGATGTGTTGTGATATACCAGGTAATAATAGCTGGTTTTCACATTGGATGATATAACAATAAATGACATTAAATTTTAAAAATAAAACACATAAGAACACCAAGGGGCCAGAGATTTGGCTCAGTGGTTCCGGTGCCTGCCTCGTAAGCACAAGGTCCAGAGTTCGATCCTGGTAACCACATACAGCACTGGGCATGGAGACTCACACCCACCAGCCATCAATACCACATACCACAGTGCCGGGCGTGGTGGCTCACGCCTGTCACCCCAGCACTCAGGAGGCAGAGACAGGCGGATTGCTGAGTTCCAGGCTTGCCTGGGCTGCATAGTGAGCTCAGGGCCAGCCTGAACTACAAAGCGAGACCCTGTCTCAAAAAAACAAAACAAAACAAAAAGAACACCAAGAATAATCCTTAGAGTCCTGTTGATCTTCCTTTGAAGACGTTGTAACACCTTCTGTAACATCCAGGAGAATAAATTTGCAGATGCTCAGTGGCCCTGAAAATAAATTCATGACACCAAGGACAACCCTAACTAAGCCCACTGGCTCGCACATTAAGATTATTTCTTTGTTACCATCCCCTACTGCTTGCAGTGTAATTAAAATTTTTAGATTGAATTTCTAACAAAATCAACAGCACATGCCAGAGCTGCCCGCCATGTTCAGGATGCAGTTAGAGCAAGGCTGAGCCAGGTGAAGACGGGGAGTTACTGGCCAGTGTGGGCGAGCCCGTGAAGTGGGCACTTAGTGTCGCAGGCCACACGGGGCCAGGAATGAGGGCAGTAGAGAGGCAGTTAAGTGGCCACTCGGCCTTCGTGTGTCTGCCTAAGTGTACACGCCGGGCCTGATGTATTTTCACACCTGCAAATCACGCTTGAAAGAAAACTAATGATGTCAACTTCTGTTGGCTTTAAACAGTGGGAAAATTTATAAAGAATTTCACCTTTTCTCTGCCCTTCATCTTTTCTTTGTAGAATCTGTGCACAGGTGTTCCTCTTCCCTTACTGTGTTTTATGGTCCTCCTAGCTTTGAGGAAAAAAAAGAGGCTGTGGAGTAGGTATATTTTCTTTCTTACGGACCAAAAGATGGGTTTGGATGTTTTCTTCTTTTCTAAAATAATTTCTTTAAGTGTATTTTTTTAACTGCAGACCCTCAGCTGGTGATTAGTTTTGCTTTTCTGAGTCCTCCCCCTCTAGGCTTCATCCTGTCCCCTCACGTTCCTTCAAGGTGTCACTGGACTGTCCATCCCGGCTCATAATCACTGTCCCCATTTAGCCACGAGGTGCAGATTTGCTACCTGCCCGGGCGGCTCTGCCGGTGGGTCCTGGCGTGTGTCAGGAGGCTGAGCTCTCCGCCCTGCACGGCTGCTCTGTGACCTGTGGGTCCTTTGCTGAGCTGTCTGATGTGGAAGGAGAGAAAAGGAAAGGACCCGAGAAAGCAGCAGGCCGAGAGGTTCCTTCCCAGTAAGAAAACCGAAGGACAGTTTCTGGTCCCCTCCGTTTTCCAGGCTCGTTCTGGGGACGAGGCGTCGAGGGGTACTTTCTTGCGGGCGTTTGGAGGAGGCCGTCGGGAGGAAGCCCGGCGTGGGGAGCTGGCGGGAAGCAGCAGCCAGGGTGCCCCGTCTGCCCCGTACTCACAGGTGTCTCAAACTCTGGAACAGTATTTGAAACTAGAAGAAAAAATTATTCCAAAGTTTTAAAAAATACACTTCTACAAAAATCAATACTATTAGTTTAATAGCTACAAAAATTTAGTGTCAACCTCAGTTAGTATTAAATTTATCTTTTGTAAACGTTGGATTCCATGTGAAAACAAATTGTGGATTCAGTTTTCTCAATTTCTAAGATTTTGAGGATATTAATTGTAAATTAAAGCCCACAATTTAAAATTCAAAGAAGAACAGGTCCCTGTTTGACGGGAAGTGTGTTTTATGTGGGGCCCGGGAGGAAGCTGCAGACAGCTCGTGCCGTCCCCTCCCGTGTGTGGCTGCCCTCAGGTGCCCATCTGTCCCCGAGAGCGCCCAGCGTGGGTGCTGTGAAGAGGACGCGCCCACAGAGCAGCGAGTGCTGGAGGCCCCGGGGCCTCGGCCCGGCTGCCCGTGAGGGAAAGAGCTCTCGGGCGGGCGGGCGGCGGGCGCCCCTCGGCGGGACGGGGCCCCTTGTCTACGCTCAGCTCCTTCCCCGCAGATCCCGGGTGCTCCTGAGCACGCGTGTCCCCCTCAGGCAGGGAGTTCCAGTTTTTAGAACAGAGATGGGATTGAGAGGGAAGATTCTCTGAATTTCGCCTGGGACGATCCTGGCCTGTCATTCAGGGCCGCACTTGTTCAGTTTCCTCCGGTTCATCCTACGTGGGCGGCGAGTCCTGACCCCTCAGCGCGCGGAAGTTTGCGCTCCGTGGCGTCCCACGCTCCTAGCGATAGCATCAAGACACTGATTATTGCGGAATCTTTCTTTACATATACTAAAGTGTCACTTATTTTTATGAAGTGCGATAATGCTTTTGAAATACTTTTCACTTACGGGTCTCTCTTAGCCGTGTTTTACTTTGGCATGTGCGAGCTGAGCGCCTCACACGGAGGGCGTGGGGTACCCGTCCCTGGCTGGGCCACAGCTGATTGCACCAAGCTCTGTAGCCAGGGTTAGGGCACCGGCCGGCTTTGAGCTCCCAAGAGAATGGGTCATGTGCCTGGAGAAGCCGCCTTCCCCCGGCTGGAAGTGCGCTGCGGCTTTCCTTGTCCCGGGAGGAGAAGGCCCAAAGCGTTCTCTGTCCTGAGGCTTGTTCTTAAATGTAAACCGGTTGTGTAATCTGTCATTTATTTATCTGTTTTGTGTTTTTGCCTTTTCCTCTCACGCAGTCATGCACAGCCAGGGACAAGGACGAAGCGGCTGTCCCGGTAGGAAACAGTGCCTGTGCTGCCCGGGGCGTGGGTGGCGCGGGGTGGGGGGCCGGGCCGCGGCTCAGCAGACCCTCCTGCCTCGGAGCACATCTCGCTTAGTGCGCTGGGCCGCACGCGCACTGCCTCCTGCAGCTAGTAACTGCAGGAGTCTGGTGTTCACCGGCATGCTATTTCTGGTCCTGTGTTTCAAAAGTTCAAATTCTCTCTTCCATTGAGCGTAAACTATTATAAGAGTTGAAAGTGCGAAATTTCCAAGCTACGTCCAAGGGACGTCGAGCCGATGCTCGGGGCCTGTGGAATCTCATGCTTGATAACTGTCTTCTGCTTGTCTGCATGCACACGTCCTTTGGCTGAAAATTTCTTTTGTGCTCATCAAAAGAAATATTGCATGAGACTTAAGTATTCAGTGTATGCCTAATGCCAGAAAGAATGCCTTAAATTCTTCTGTAGGTATAATCTGACTTTGATGGGGATACCCACGGCCAAGTTCTTCCATTTCCCAGAGTAAGAACCATAATAGCAATATTATGACAAGCCATTAACAGCAGACACTTTCCTGCTCACTGTTTAATCAACACTCCACACTTCAGGTCACGCAGCACGGAGAGGAAACGTACTGAGTTTTGAACTCAGCCCTCAGTGGTTACACTGCAGCTCTACCCGGATTTTCCCAACTTCGCCTCTAAACATTTGAGCCCTAGTCACTTGAACCCACTGTACTGAGCAGCACAGCACAGTGTAAAACACCAGAGACCTTGAAAGCTGAAGGGACGAGTGGTAACGAAGCCCCGAGCGGCCGGGTCCCCTGCTGTGACTCTCGGAGAGCTCACGGAGGCGCCGGGCACAGCACGGGGGTGGGCCGAAGCCTCCGTCTCCACCTTCGGCAGCTGGCCCGTCCCTCCTGCGCCACTGAGGCGCCAGTGAGCCCCTCTGTCCTTCTCTGAGGTTGAGTGGGGAATATAATTCTTAATAGGCCACCAATTAAATAAAGCCTTGTGAAGAAAGTCGGATCTTTCCATATATCTCACACCGAGAATTGACTCATATTTTAGGCTCACCGTGGGTTTTATGTTTGCCACCAACTTCTTGGACCACAATTGTTAATAAATATTTTTTAAAATAAGGAATACTTGGTCAGTAGTTTGACGATACTGCCTGAGTGAATCACGTTCACCAAATTTCTTCGGTGTAGACGTCTAATGAGTGCCTAGACGTCTAAGGTTGAATTTCTGAGCAGAGCACTTTGTAGATATGGAGTCTCTAATGAGATCTTTGTGGAGAATGCCCCCCATGGGTTTAAAGATAATAGAATATTTGGGGAAATCCAGTAATGTAGACAGTTGGAAGATTTGTTTTTACCCGATATTTCATATTAAGCTTTTGAACCAAATTTCAGTAAGAAAGCTTGATTACGTCTAAGCATCTTGCCTTCTGGCAAGCAGCACAGAATAGGCAAATGGGAGGAAGCAATTTCTATTTAGGAGGAAAAGCTGGTATCATGGGTTTGGGATGGAGCCTTTTAAAGTCTGTTTTTTAGTAAAGAGAAAAGATCTGGGGGGCCACCTGTTCTTCAGGGGCTCCTCTCAGTTCCAGCCACTTGGCAGCGGTTGGAGTTTGTGCAAAGGGCCCCCCTCGAAGCGGTCCGGCCCTCTGTGCGCTCGTGATAAGACGCTCCCCTCCTCCGATGTCAGCCACACAGAGCACGGAGCTTCGGGTGCAGGTGGTGTCCCCGGGGAGCAGCGGGGCCCACGAGAGACGCAGGAGTGCCTCTGTCCGTTACCTTCTGAAAGTGCTTTAGATGCTCCTGTTTTAGAGTGAATGAGAGGGACACTGATAGAGACATAAACACACGCACTCAGAGATGGCACTGAGAGGATGCGTCATTCAGAGAGCGGTGCCACACTCGCCGGGTTAGGGAGTCCTCACAAAAGCAGAGCTGCGACCCACGTTTGTCACTCAGGTGCCTGTGTGCCCGACGCCTCACCCCGCTGCTCTGAAGGGAAGCGTCCTCGCCATGTGCAGCCCGCACTGAGGCGGCGGCAGAGGACAGATCTGAGCATGCAGCTCGCTGCCTGGCATTTCCTAAGCTCTGGAATAATGGAAGCCGCTAATTCGTGCGGTGAGAAGGGCCAGAAGGCCGCGCCCGGAGGCCTGCGTGGCTGTGAAAGCCTCTGGCCCAGGAGGACGTGGCCCGTGCGAGCGGGCGATGACCAGGTCAGCGAGGGGCGGACTCGCGCTGGCCGGTCACTGCCGGAAACCAACCTCCCCTCTGTTCTCCACCCAGGCCAAGCCGCGCCTGCAGCGGGGCGGGAGCTCGGCCTCGCTCCACAACAGCCTCATGAGGAACAGCATCTTCCAGCTCATGATCCACACGCTGGACCCCCTCGCTGAAGGTAACCCACGCGCGGGCTGGAGCTCGGGGAGGGCCGCCTGCGCTGGCCGGCCGCTGCGCAGCGAGGAAGGCCGACCCTTGGCGGGCCGTCTCTGCCGCCCGCTTCGCGGTGGCGGTTCGGTCCCGGGGCAGGATGCGGGCCAAGGGCTGAGTCCGCCCCGAAGCCTGTGGCGCCCGCAGCGCTCCGGAGGAGGGGAGGGGGGGCGGAAAGTCTCCCGCCTGCCCACAGAACGGGCTCCGGCACCCTCAGAACGAAGCTGTGCGTGCAGTGAGCTGCGTGCTCCAGGGGCCGGCCCGGGCTGCAGGGGCTGCAAGCCCTGACATCGCGCGGGTCCGTGGTCCCTTGGGGGGAGCGTCTGACAACCGCGCGGCCCTGGGCTCTCCGCTGGCGGCGTCGCAGGCGTCCGGGAAGGCTGGTCTCACCTGCCGGGCAGAAGAGCCGTCCCCGGAGCACCACGTCCTTCCACCTGGTCACAAGGAAGCCAAACACTTCACGTTTCTTCAGCCGCATGATATCCTAGAACATGAGTTTTCCCAGTAGTGAGACATCTGATATGTCAAGTGGATGCTGGCGCCTTGCCGCTAGCACAGCGCTCAGACGTAGCCAGGCTGTCCCTGCACCGGGCCGTGGGATCGGGCCTGAGCCTGTGGAAGGCAGTGGGGCCACGGTCGAGGACGGGAGGTGAGACACAGGCCAGCGGCTGAGCAGCCCGGAGGCGCCGATTCGTGCTGTGCGCCTCAGAGCTCTGACAGTATCGAGCGGGGGTCATCTCAGGGGTGCATGCAATCAGGAGGTTCACACGACACAGAGAAACCTGTGGACTCAAGAGCAGCCCCGCAGCCCTCCCTGCCCTCCCCGGACACACACCCGCCCCCCAGGACAGTAACAAGGCCGCAGGGTCACCTCCCACAGCACACCGTGGAGCCCTGGCCGTGAGACCCCTCTCGCTACGCCCCAGAGAGCGGCGGAGCTGATGTGGTACACAGGTGTACGAGCGCGGCCCAGCCAGGCCCCCCCTCATCGCTGTCACGCTACGTGCCCCATCTGGCAAAGGGATTAGGCCTGCTCCCAGAGAAGGGGTGAAGGGACCTCAGGCCATCTGCTGGCACTGTCCCCTGGCCACTGAGAAGCCACCACTTGCAGAAGTCAGGGATTCTCTAGAGCCTAGTTTGTTCGTCATTAATATTCTTGCTTTGTGGAACTTCTGCAGAGGCCAGAGCATTTGCACACCTGGAAGCCCGTGCTCCGCAGTAACACTTCATAGCGAACGTTCTCCTTTTGTGAGGCACTGCGCCACGTGCACTGCTGTCCCCTGCCGGGGCTGCTCTCGGGCTGGCTGCCTCGCCTCTTCCTGCCGCGCTTCCTCCGGGCATCACCGTGGCCTCCCCGGCCCCGCCACTGTGTGCGTTCGCACTGCGGCCCCCAAAGCTGTGCACTAGGTGGAGCAGGGTGCCCCCCCCCCCCCGCGCGGAGCTCAGGCTTGGCAGGGTTCTCAGGAAGGCGGTGACGCCCTCCCGTGGCCTCCGTGACTTGTTCGGCTTCACTTCGGCCACCGGGCCTTTCCGTCTCCGGACAGACCCCTCTTCTCAGCGCAGGTCTTTGCTGTAGCTGTTTCTCCTCCTTCCTCTGGCCCGACCCTTTCTCCCCCTCCCCCGACTGACTGCAGCACGGCAGCTAAGACCCGCATCAGCCGGGCCCCACCTCAGCTCTCCGACCACGCCTGCGCCACCGCGGGGGGGCGTGTCCCCTCCTCCCGCCACGAAGCAGCCAGCACCCCGAGAGCAGGCGCTCTCGTGCTGACAGCTCCCCGAGCCTAGCAAGCACCCGGCACGCAGCGGCAGCTCTCACCAGCCTGGCCGCAGTCATGGTAACAAACTGACACGCGCACACGCCCGGGCCCTGAGGCTGCGCAGGTCCCAGAGGGCAGGTGAGCCGTACCTCGGCTATTCTGAGCCACCGTATTCTCTGTTGTCTTTGACAATTCTGTGAGAGAAAAAAAAAGATAATTTTATCTGTTCTAAATGAGTTACAAACAAGTGACTGAATGTATTTACTTTGGTCAAAGTAGTATGATACAGTAATTAAGAAGAAAGACTTCAGATCCGGGATCTCAGGATCCAGACCCCACTTCCACATCTATTAGCTGCATGACCTAGAATAATTAACCTCTCTGTATGTCCATTTTCACATTATAAAATCAAAAATAGCTGGGCGTGGTGGCTCACGCCTGTAATCTCAGCACTCAGGAGGCAGAGATGGGAGGATTGCTGAGTTCGAGGCTTGCCTGGACTACATAGTGAGCTCAGGGCCAGCCTGAACTACAAAGCGAGACCCTGTCTCAAAAAAAAGGAAAAAAAATCAAAAATATACACAGTGATGTCTGCTCTGTAGGGTTTTATAAAAATTGCAGTAAATACGCACAGCAGGGGCTGGAGATTTGGCTCAGTGGTTCCAGCACCTGCCTCGCAAGTGCCAGGTCCCTGGTTCAATCCCCAGTAACCACATACAACAATACTGGGCATGGTACGCCCACCAGCAATCAGTACCTCATACCACAGATGCCGGGCTTGGTGGCTCAAGCCTGTCATTCCAGCACTCGGGAGGCAGAGGCAGGAGGATTGCTGAGTTTGAGGCTTGCCTGGGCTACATAGTGAGCTCAGGGCCAGCCTGAACTACAGAGCGAGACCCTGTCTCAAAAAAAAAAAAAATACGCACAGCACATTACACCCTGCCAAGCACATCATAACTGCCAAAAATAGGTTTGGAATATCCTGCTTTATTATTTTGAAAAGTAATATAATATACACTCTGTAGAGGTTTTTAGACTTTTAAATATTAAAAAAATGTATTGGTCAGTGTTTACACTGCTGGGACAAAATACCGGACATCTGCAACGTGAAAGGGCGGGAAATTTATTTTGACTCGCTGTTCGCAAAGCGTCAGTCCGTGGTCAGCAGTCTCTGAGGCGGGAACACAGCAGAAAGGAGTGGTGACACAAGCCACGCACGTGGTGGCAGCCAGGAAGCAGGGCACCGGGCGCAGCACAGGAGACGGGGCCGGGCAAGGGCGCGTAATCCCTGGGCTCCTCTGACGTGACCGCAAGTGTGTTTTAATGCCTGTCAGGCTCCTCAGGTTGACAAGCATGATTAACCATCACGAAAGGTTACAGTGAAAAGGTCTCCCTCCTCCAACTTCCCAGTTTTCTTCATTTCGTCAACTGTGTCCAGAAGAAACCACTATTATCAATACTTTACTGGTCTTTCCAGAGATGTTCTCTCAGACAGTTCTGTGTGTGTGTGTGTGTGTGTGTGTGTGTGTGTGTGTGTGTGTGTGTGTACACCTGCCCACAGGTATCAGCAATCTAAATATCTTTCTTGTTGTTGTTATCTGGAAGAATGTCATTTCTGGTCGGGCTTGTTTTGTTTTTATTTCTGCTTGGAGAGGAGGTTATGTTTGTTTCTGTGAGATATGGAGCTTGTTGCAGAGTGATTTTCCAAAACACCTGGGCCTTGCGGAAGTGTGCAGCAGTCACACTGTGGGTTCCGCTGCAGCAAGAGGTGCCCCTGAGCCCTGGCGCCTGCTTTCCAGAGGCAGAGCAGCAGGAGCGCGGGTCTGAGAGTCTCTGAGAGCCACAGTCAGCTCTGGGAGGCAGCGATTAGAGAATGTGGAAAGCGCTTCAGTGCTCTAAAACGGCTCTGTAGCACGTGGCCAACAGCACAGATTGCTCTGGTATTTTTCCCAAAAACTTCACGATTATTTTCATTCCAAGAACAGTCAAATTAACCCACGGCTCTCAGGAATAGTGGCCTGTCTTTCAGTTTGTATCTGTTCGCTTGAATTCACGTGACTGCACGCCTCACTGCCGCCTTAGAAGGGTGAGCACTGCTGGCACGGCACCAGATCGACACCGCACAGGGCGCAGCTGCCCCGGGGCCCTGGAGGCCGGCTGCTGCTGCCATGCCTCCCCTCTCAGAGAGCACCGCCCCGGTGTGCAGCCGGTGCTCCCGGAGGAGATGTTCATCGAGGGCAGGTGGTGGACACACACTTCCTCCGGCCCATCTGCACACTCCGGTGCTTTCGTCCTCCGAAGCCAAGGGCTGAGCCCGGGCTAGCAGCCTCAGCCACCAGATGGTGCGAGCTGAGCACAGGCTCCAGCAGCTTTTGTGCTTTGGTCATCTGTCGACCTGGTACGTAAACCAGCCACGTCACTGTCCGTGTTTTTGAGGATCGCGACTCTGAACAGGAATCAGCAGGATGATTCTTCCGCTCCACTTGGTGCTGACAGCAGTCACTGGTGGTACCCAGCTGGCGGACAGGGAGGCGAGGAGTCCAAGCGGCCTCACTCATGTGCCTGGCACGCTCGAGGGCCAGCTGGCGGGCTGGGCAAGCCGCCTCCCTCTGGGTGTCCGTGACGCCTCAGGGCCTGTGCACGTGGCCAGACTTCTCACCCGGCCAAAGTTTCCCGCAGCAAACCTTCCAGGGGATCCCCGCGAGCCAGACCTGAGGGAGGGGCGTCGCCTCCAGGCTACGCCCTCCCCGGGCCCAGCTGTCTTGGCGGCATGCGTCCTTGTGCCCGCCGGCTGTGGGCTGTGCCCCAGGCAGGGCACCACGTGTTGTCAGGTTGCCCAGCACAGCTGAGCGGCACCTCTGCAGGCTCACAAAATTCCGAACAGGCCTTGGTTCTGAAAAGAAGGAATCTGCCTGATACCCGCAAGACCGACTGAGATAAAGGCTGTCTTATTTATAAGAAGGCCCCTGGGAACCAGAATTTTCCATCTTTGAGATCACACAGGGCTTTGTGAGTTGCACTTTCTAATAAATTCACTGTCCTGTTTTGATTTTACCATTTTCTGTAAACAAACCATCATATTACGTGGATGTGCATTTGGTGAACCTAAAACAAAGGTGCAGGGTGAGCCCTTGCGGCGAGGGGGGCCTGGGCTGTCCACCTGTGTGACGAGGCAGCGCCGCCCTGTGCCCAGGTGCCCGCGGGTCCCAGACGCTGCCGAGCCCTCCGCTCTGGGCCGTCTCTCCTTCCGCCCGCTCCACCCTGCGGAGGACGCTGAGGAGAAGAGACTCTTGCTCGCGAAGTGACACAGAGCCGACAGCCGAGCCGGGCCGGGACCTGGCATCTGCTGCTCAGATTCGCGCCGTTCCGGCCGCCTGTGTCACCTGACCCCAGCCCAGCGCAGGGCTCCTGGTGGACACCGAGCAGACAGCAGCCTGAAGCTCAGGAGCCAGCCCGTCCTGGGCTCCTCCACACGGTGCCACGTCCAGGCCGAGTCGACGGCCCAAGACCGGCCTCCCTGAAGCAGCTCTGTCCCACCCTCCCCCTCGGTCCCCAGAACCCCGTTCCCATCGCCGGGGCGTGTTGACTTTCCTGGCTGGGGTTTGGGCACTATCAGGAGCGGGAACCCACAGCCAGGGCCGCCATCCTGGAAGAGCCTGTGACCCGATCCTGACACAGGGGCGGGAGGCAGGCCCTGGAGTCTGTCCTGCTGTGCACATGCTCGCATGCGTCCAGGAGTCAGACACCTGGGTTCAAATCCTGCCTCGGCGCCTTGCTCTGAGACCTTAAGCCAGCTAACCAGCTGACCATCCCCCCAGGGACGTTTTCACTCGTCGAGTGAAGTAAGTGTAACACAGTAAAATAAGAATACGGTTTCTTCGTGTGGTGCAGAGAATGACAGTAGCTTCACCATCAGAAGTTTATGGGAGGGTCCCGTGCAGTGTACCCAGAAAGCACAGTGCGGCCCCCGACTACGGGCAAGTGGGTTTTAGTCAAAACTGTGCTCAGTGTCCCGTAAGAGAATCCTGCTGGCTCAGTCGTCTCTGGGCTTTGCGACAACCATCTCGCCAGAGCCAGCAGCGCAGCCCAAGGCCCTGATGCCAGCTGGGCGACCTCCTCCTGCTCGCTCTCTCCGCAGCGTGCTCCGTCCTTTCATCCACAGTCCAGCAGCACTCCCTTCTCCGTCTGTCCACTGTCTCGTCTGCATTCCAGCTGGACAGAGGGCGAGAAGAGGGCAGGAAACTGCTCCTTTTTTTTTTTTTTTTTTTTTTTTTTTTTTGAGACAGGGTCTTGCTTTGTAGCTCAGGCTGGCTCTGAGCTCACTATGTAGCCCAGGCAAGCCTAGAACTCAGCAATCCTCCTGCCTCTGCCTCCTGAGTGCTGGGATAACTGGCGTGAGCCACCACACCCGGCTGGAAACTGCTCCTTTTAAAACCAGCGAAACGTTAGGACTCTCAGACGTACAGTTCAGCTTGCATCGCATGGGCCTGACCAGGGGAGGTCCACCGCGGCCCCCCGAGGGCCAGGAGGGGCCCTTCGCTCCTCAGACGAGTCAGGGCAGCTCTTCAGAAAGCAGCACTGGTGCCCACCGCTCGCTCCTGTACTCTTGTTGGTACCAAGAAAGACTGAAATGCCTTCACTGCAGAGTTCTCTTTTGCTGCAGCTCAGGGTGAGGCGAAAAGAAGAAAGGCAGAGATGAAGGCAGCGGGACTGAGCCTCGCGAGCGACAGGAGCCTGCGGAGCCTCTGGGCCTCTGTCCGTTCACCCTGGCCCAGGAGCATGGGCAGGGCACCACGTGAGGCCTGGCTGCTCCCACAGGCGCCAGCAGCACAGGCCTGGCTCTCCATTCAGTAACAGCCAGGCCATCGGCAGCTGATGTCTGTCTGTCTGTCTGCCAGAGCCTTGCAGGAGGGTTCCACAGTCTTCTTTAGTTACCAGCCACGGTTGCCACAAGAAAGGACTTAAATAGGGCCGGAATGTAGCTCAGCAGCACCTCACCTGCCTGGCCAGCACAAGGTCCTGAGTTCGATCCCTGGTACCAAAATAAAAGAAATGACTTAGAAGTGACCCCCAAGCAAAGGTGCTTCTGTGCAGAGGTGTTCAGGCATCACTGTTACTGGCTGTTGGAGCTTCCGCTTACTGGACACTTGTGAACGTTGTCAGCCCTGCGTTTGCCGACCTGACCCATAGCTGGCATGTCCGCCCAGGCTGGGCTGCCCAAAGCCCCCGGCCTAAGAGCCTGTCCAGCCTGCTGCGTCGTGGGGACCCAGGCCATCAGATCCCACGGCTGACTCAGGTAGGAGCTGCTTCCTGTTCTGCTGAACTCGAGGGTTGACTCGCCGAAGGCAGAGCCAGCGCGGTGCTGGTGGAGTGCGGGACCCCGGCCCAGCCCTCCCCACCCCGCCCTGCGCGCTGTGGCTCTGCGTGACGGCTCCCGGCCGGGCCTCAGCTTCCCCATCTGTGAGGCGCGAGCGATCCCTTGGCGAGCTGCTTCGGGCGTGTAAGTGAAACGAGCCTGGGCTGCTCGTGAGCAGGTGCTGATGAAATGCTGCTGTTACTCAGAAAGACAGGAAGGGCCTCGAGCCAGACGCTCTCCCCCAGCTGGCCCGTCCCAGACCGCTTGGGGCCCGTCCCGGCGAGCACAGCCGCTGGCACACGCGTGGCTGAGGAAACACTCCTCCTCTGGGGGCGGCGTCCTCGCCAACCGGGGGCAC
>PVIC010002067.1:21664-75226 GCA_004025085.1 Thryonomys swinderianus | reverse complement strand
CTGAATATTTAAATGTCATTTACTGAATTACTACCTGCTTACTGGTGCCTGAGATTGAATCCAGGACCAGACACCTGTTAAGAGAAAACTCTACCACTGAGCTACACCCTTGGGCCCAGAAACACAATTTGAACAAGGCCAGACTAACTGTAAGACCTCTGAGCACAGGGAGTGGGACTTCCCAGCTCAGACAGAGGTCCC
This sequence comes from Thryonomys swinderianus, assembly GCA_004025085.1. Taxonomy (NCBI): domain Eukaryota; kingdom Metazoa; phylum Chordata; class Mammalia; order Rodentia; family Thryonomyidae; genus Thryonomys; species Thryonomys swinderianus. The sequence goes on along the minus strand of PVIC010002067.1, from coordinate 75,025 downwards.
GAAGAAGTGAAGGAGAAGCAAGAGCTCCTTCCTCCTGTTCCAGCCCGGGGCCACTGGGATCCCAACGCCTCAGGCTTCTGAAGTAGGGCTTAACATTCTGTTTAAAAATTTTTACGTTTTATTGATACATTATATATACATAGCACAATTACACTCCACACTGAGAATTTGTACATACAGTATATGACACAACTTAATTTTCCCCCTCCCCTCCCCCACCTCCCCTCCACCTCTATATGCACAAACATTATTTCCTTTTTTTAACATCAATTTTTTCTTTCTTCATTATTTACCCCTAAGCCCCAACACCCTTTGAATATTTACTATTTCACAATATCAATCATGCATTCTAGAACACATTTATAGCTTTAGTTTCTCCTCTCAGAGAAAATATACGATATTTGCACATCTGTGACCTATTTATTTCACTGAATATTTATTTTGGAACTGCTTTATTCAATCTATTCAGAAGTTTAGAAAAAGTTTCTTTGTAATAGTATAGATCTATCTGCTTAAGTTTATGAGATCCTGGTTTAAAAAAAAAATCAATTCATAAAGGACATTAAAGCAGGTCTTATACTGCTGCATTATCCTGTTTATCCAGGAAACTGAACAGCCTCTCTGGCTGGGTGCTGGGGACACGGGACTTCTGACACATCACTGTCCTCACTGAGCTTCTAGGCAATGGACAGTTTAACAATAGGCATTTCTAGGTGGAAAGAAACACTGTGAGAAGAATAAAATAAGCATCCTGTGGAGACTGGGACTAACTGGGGATTCAGGAGGGAGGCTGTTTGAAAGGGGAGAGAGGGAAGAAAAATTCTCTCTGAGGTGATATTTTCATAGAGCCCTGGGTGGCATAAAATACGCATTGTGTAGAGTCAAGAAGAAAGAATATTTTAGGCCAAGAACAGGACATGATGGGACGGGAGAAAGCCACTGCTGTGCGTGTCAGAGGGAAAGCCGCAGACGGACCCTGCAGCAGAGGAGGGAGAGTGAGAAGTGGCCCGGGAGGACGGTCGGGAGCTCCAGGCAGTGCAGACTGAATGTTTTAGGCATAGGATGCTGATCATGCTGTGCTGACTGACCCAAACAGCTGATTAGCAGCATGAGAGGAGGCTCAAACCCATCTGCCTCCCGAGTGCTGGGATGACAGGCGTGAGCCACCACGCCCGGCTCAAACCCAAGAGTAGCAGTGTTTAGATGTTAACAACACTCCTGTATTTTGTATTTTAATAAATAAATGACATGTGAGGACATATAGATGGATTCTTCCCAAAGCCCTCCAAAATGAAAGCGACTATTGAAACCACTCTGACAAGCAGTGATATAAATTGCTATTTCCCCTAAGGGACGGAGACATGTCCAGAAGTTGCTGGCTCATTTTTATGCTTCTTCTGGCAGTGAATCAACACCACCAAACAGCTTTGTCAAAAGGGCAAAAGAAAATATGCTGATTAGACCTGCTGTAACTTCTTGGCATTTAGGAGGCAGAGGTTAGAGTTTAATTAGTGGTAAGTGAGCACTAATAATCTTAGGTTTCTAGTAGGCGGCAGAGAAATCTAGGGAGCTCGAGAAAGGGGACGTGGGTGCGGGAGGGCTAACGGCGTATTTCAAGCGGTGGGGGATTGTGTTTCTTTATGTGCTCCCTGGCTCAGACACTTCACAGAAATAATGACACTCTGACTAGACAGGAAAGGAAATTGCCATCCCTGTTTGGTATTTATTGAGTACTCAGAAACAGAGACGCTCAGGGCGCTTACAAATTGGGCGACTAGAAAGTGATGGGAACGAGTCTACATTTTATCACTTCGTGGTCAAACTTGGTATGATTTCCTTTTAAGCAGGTTAGTTTAGGAGGCACCTGGAAAGAAATCTCATTCCTAGTTTTTTTACATCAATAAGAATCAAACTCACTCTCACACGCTATTGATCACTTTCATGATAAATTTTTACTTCTTGTTGACATTGAATTTAGTTCACCCACAGTTTAAAAAAGGTGTTCATTTCATTCATGTTTTAAGACAATGCTCTACCAAAGGGATTAACTGCTGGCCAGACATTTTACTTGGGGTTATTATTATTATTATTTTTTTTTTGCTTTTTGGAGACAGGGTCTTGCTTTGTAGTTCAGGCTGGCCCTGAGCTCACTATGGTGCCCAGGCAAGCCGCCACGAACTCAGCAATCCTCCCGTCTCTGCCTCCCGAGTGCTGGGATTACAGGCGTGAACCACCACGCCCAGCATTATATGTGGTAACCGGGGGTCGAACTCAGGTCCTTACGCTTGCGAGGCAGGCGCCGGAACCACTGAGCTAACCCTCCGGCCCTACTTGGGGTTATTTTTATATCCACTTACTGAAATTTTTAGGAAGGAATTTTACTCTAAGTGTATATAAATATCTATTTTCAACTAACAGCCTAGTGATATACAGTATCAATAATAAAACATTCATTTTATGGGGAATGCCATCACAAAAATAAGAGATTATACTGGCAGATTAAAAGAACAGACCTAACGAGACCCTGTAGTTGGGATGAGAGCAGGTGCTCGGGCACGTAGACTTCTTCTCTTTCCTGATGTATCCTCTGTGGAATTCCAGAAACCTGCCCATGATGGGATCGTGCTGGACTGACCCATACCCTATCTAGGTGCAAGAACCATGTGATAACTTCACGAATAGACACGAACAAAAGCGTAGGCAATCCGCACTGACGGCAAACTGCCTGAGTCATTCCCAGTTGGCTTTGGGATGTGTTTTATACTCAAGTTTAACATGGGTGCATCTGATTTTCTGGGAACTTACTTCAAAGAGAAAAATGAAATGACACAGTGAAAACTTGGCTCTGTAAGCTGGGAAACATTCCAGGTTTCTTATCTTAATCCTTGTGCAATCAGGAAACAGACATGACCTTGCTCAAAGTTCTTTCCAAACAACAACAAAAAAAAACCCTGTGCCCTAATTCTTTGGATTTCAAAGGGTTTCCTCACTGATTTGACTTCCCTTAAGGCCAGGGCATTAATTAAGCTGAATGTTACAAAGTGCTTCAGCTGAAAAGCTTGAGCGGACACATACCAACATGTCTGCTAGGCGGCTGAGCGAGCATCATGAAAGAGTAAATGAACTCTTTCATGCTTCCAGTCCTGTCTTGCAAAGCATTATACTGTAGGTAATAAACCCTCTAGCTCAAATTTATATGTAGATTATTTCTCTTAATAGCTCTGAAACCTTTAGCAAAATTCTTAATTTGCCCATATCTTAATCTATGAAATGGTACCTCATGGGCTTGTTGTAAAGATTAAATGAGCTAATACTCATTTAGTGCCCACCCAGGGTTCATAGTCAATGATCAAAGTCACATTAGCTATTATTAGGGCCTATGGAATGAACTTATAAATCTCTCAAACAGAAAGGTCATGTTGTTCTTTTTAACATATACTGAAATTATGCTTAGTAAATGCAATGTTAACTTAAAAGCATCACCAAATTCATGTACTTGACAAGGAAATATTAAACTACTAAGTTAATTATATTTATATATTTATTTCTTTTTTGCCATTATATGTTTTCTCAATCAAGTGGTATTGAATGAAGAACTGCTCTTCTTAATTGGTGACACTGAAGGTCACCTTGAATGCCAGAATCATGGTTTTGTCTGGGTGGAAGTAGAACCAGAGAGAAAATTATAGAAGTCAATTTGAAGACAAATGGGGACATTTGCATGTGGCTTAGATAAGAAAGTGGTTATATAGTTATTGTTCCTTTTCAAAGTTCTACTAAAGTCATTATAGCTATGTTAAAATATTATTGAGAATCATGTTGAAATATTTGAGTAGTGTCAAAATGTCTGTGTGTCTCTCAAATGTTTTATAAGTTAAAGAGAATATAAAAATATTAATGAAGTTTTGAATCTAGGTTAGTGGTATAAAACTGATTACTATACTGTACTGTAGTCTCTATATTCTATCCACTAAGGTAGCAGAGAGAACCAAGATGTTGTGTTTCACCATTTGGAAGGAAAGAGGATTCACAAATTCATGCTGAACTGCAGTTTTTGCCCTTTGTTCATAGGAAGGCTTATGTCATTCTGTCAGTATCTGGTGACTTGAAAATATGATGACCAAAAATCATCATTTTCCTAAACACTCCCTGTAATGTAATGTAATATATATATATATATGGCAGTTACTCTATATCCATGCTTTAGGTTTCATATTCTGCAAACATTTGTGAATTGAAAAGTAAAAGAAAATGCATCATTACTGAACATGTACTGTACAGACATTTTTGTTGTCATTATTTCCTAAACAAAGCAGTATAACTCCTACTTACATTGTATTCACATTGTATTAAGAATTATAAGTTACCTAGAGGTGATGCAGAGTAGGCTATATGCAAATACTCTCTCATCTTAAATAAGACACCTGTGCATCTGAAGATTTTGATACCCACAGGGGATCTTAAAATCAGTAACCAGGCCCCTATGGTTACAACTACTAAAAAAGGACTGCATGAAAATAAAATGTACATACATATATTTACATTTCCAAACTTTCAAAATCCATATGTATTTTGAGAAAGAAGTTCTTTATCTGTTTTCTATAGTAAACTATGTCACTCTGCCAGAATATTCATACAAATGGCCTCTTATTGTGGGCAGATCTCTCTGCCCCTGTGTAATTCTATTGAATAGTAGTGCATTTAAAAATAGTCACACAAGCCAGGCGTGGTGGCTCATGCCTGTAATCCCAGTACTCGGGAGGCAGAGACAGGAGGATTGCTGAGTTCGAAGCTTGCCTAGGCTACATAGTGAGCTCAGAACCAGCCTGAACTACAAAGCGAGACCCTGTCTCAAAAAAAAAATAGTCACACATCTGTAATTTTATTTATTATTTGTCTTATGACAAAATAGAAGAAGAATAATCGGTGGCATTGTTTGGTGAGGCAGATTCCCTTCTCCAGAGGACTTTAACTTTTAACGTGTAAGTTTGTGTCTCAAACATCAGATGAAAATATGAAAGTACCCTTTTATATTTGTCTCAAATTGTCTACTGAGTATTTTGCACTAAAATAAGAGCAGACTTTCGAGCATGATTCATGAAAAGTGTGCCTATGCAGCGATATTATTAAAACTAACTATATCACATAGCACTTACCATTCAACTGAACAAGATTGCATTCTTTTTTAATCATCCTTTATAGAATGCCTGTCCTATGAAAACATGGGGCTAATGTCTTGCTTTTTGTTGAGTTCTGAGCTCAACCTAAGTATTTTGGCTAGCAGCACAATTCTGCAGAATGCAGCTTTCTGCAGTGTGTCAGCAGTTCAAAGTAACACTCTATTCTTTGGATCACTTATCCATTATTACTTCAGACAATGAGTATCTGATACAAAATAAAGCTGATGGATACCCAGTGAAGTGGTGAGTGTGTTCTGGGTAAGAACAAACGGGAAAGATATCGTGGTTCATTGCCTGATGAAATTACTTTTGGATATTTAAGTACATCTTACACTATGTTTTGCATGGGCTGTTGAATGTGAACTCTGGAAATCAGCCTTAAAACATTAACCATTTCTATTTTACAAAATATACTATTGAAATTCAAAAATTGTACATTGGAAATCATTGTTAAATAAAATTCTTTATATTCATAGTTGAAACATTGATAGTTCAGTTATTATTTTAAAACCTACCTGACACTGTTTTTCCTTTCCATCTTCCACCTTTCTCCTTCTTGTTCTTCTCGTCTTCTTAAAACCAAACGTGAAAGAGCAAATATGCCTTCCCAAATATTATATAATAAACACTGCTATTTGACACAGAGAAAGTAAGAGAGATGACTCATTACTTCTTGGGAAAACAACTGTCATTTTTTTGTAGACCTATTTTCTTCTTGACATTTGGCTACATAGAAATGATCAATTTGCACTTGAAATCATGCAGTTGACTGACTGAGCATAGCATTCCTGACCAGGGCTCTGTGACACCAGGTTTGTGAAGTCTGCTGTAACTGCCTCCCAAAGCCAAGTTTGATATTGCATTTCCCTACTCAAAGCTTTTCAGGATTGCTCTCTCCCATAAGCCAACCTTGCATAATAAGGATTAAACTCCTGCATCTGTATGCAAAGGCTACCTTTATGAGCTTTATGTGTAGAGACCTTTATGTGTAGAGACCCTTCCTCTGAGGAAATAAGTAACTTGCATTCAGCTGGACTTGATTAAAAATTACTTCTTTTTAAATTTTTTTAATTGAATTCTTTATTGGTGCATTTTTTATATACAGCTCATAATCACACTCAACATTGAGGACTTTGTACCAGTATATGACAGAAGTTAATTCTCATTTTTACCCATATCCCTACCCACCTACAACCCCCCACCTCTTATATACATGCTATTTTCTTTTCTTTCCAACTTATATTTATTCTTTTTTTTCTTTTTTTTTTGAGACAGGGTCTTGCTTTGTAGTTCAGGCTGGCCCTGAGCTCACTATGTAGCCCAGGCAAGCCTTGAACTCAACAATCCTCCTGCCTCTGCCTCCGGAGTGCTGGGATTACAGGCGTGAGCCACCACGCCCAGCACTGTGGTATGTGGTATTGATGGCTGGTGGGCGGGAGTCACCACATCCAGCATTGTATGTGGTTGCCGGGATTGAACTCAGGGCCTTGCGCTTGCGAGGCAGGCGCTGGAACCACTGAGCTAAATCTCTGAACCTTATATTTATTTTTAATCAGATCATTTTTCTACCAAAGATGTGGACTCATTGTAAACAGTGAAAAAAAAATACAGTGTTAGGAATAATTTGTAACCTAGAACCAGAATTATGGAGGGATATTTTTCCCTTCACTTGTCTGATCATAATTTTTCTAGTCACATTGTAAGAGGAGCAGGGTGAAGGAGCAGAATCCCTCTAAAATATGCCCTGACTTGTGAACAGGAGAGCAGAATGCCCTCGAACTATTCTTAGTGCTTAGGCCTGACTCTTTCACAAAGGTCTGACTTACTTCTGAAAGTAAAGTTTAAAATTTACCTGTAAAATTTCAAATATCTATTTTATCAAGGTTGTTAGAGCCTGAATGCTAATCTCTTGAAAAAAATAAAAAGATACTTAAAGCTATTTTTTTTCCAAAGTAAAAGACAAAGTTGTCTCTTTTGCTTATCCAGTAACTACTACAAGGGGAGACACCTACTAAAATTTTCCACAAAAGTAATGATAACAATGATTGAAATGACTCACTTCTAAAATAACTTGTTAAATAAACAAAAACTGAGGTTGGGACCCTGTAGAACAGAAGAGTAGGAGAAAGAACCCCTTTGTGGGTGATTTTTCAGAGGACAAATTTCAGGCATGAGTTACAAGACAGTTCTGTATGTTATACATACAGTCATACAGTCATATACACACAGTCATCCTTTCCTAACAAAGTCCTCAATATTTTTTAATATTTAATGTGATTACATCAGTGAAAGATGATGAAAATGGCATAAATCTAGTCACAGCTCAGAAAGCACTAATTCTTTGCTGCCTATCTCTTCTATTTTCCCAAGGACTATTTGAATTGAGGACTGCCTGCTTTGTGTCTATAGTTTTAGACTTTTTCAACATGGTAGACCATATGAAAAATTCAATATGTATTAGTTGAATGGAACTAAATACCTACATAAATATAAGAGAGTGACTTCCTGTATGGAAACTGCCCTCATTCTCCGTTTTTGCTGAATGGGAGATTTCTGTGAACAGGCATCAAGGCATGCCTTTATGTAACAAATTTGAATGGTGTCAGCTAAAATATACAGTGCACGTATCTTTCCCAGCTCCAATTTCTTGCCAGCTTTTCAAAACACAGAGATTGTCCTTCTCATTCAGGAGGAGAAGTTGGGGGGAGTGAAGGGTCAGACATCACTGTGTCTGAACTGTTCACCTTGCGGGATGTTTGAGAATCGCTGCGTGGCTGGAGAGATGCCACAAGAAATGTGTCTTGTTGCTGTGCAAGAAAAATAGGAGTATTTTGTTTGAGCTCCCTCTTGCCAAGTGTTAGGTCTAACATCTGGCACTAGCTAACCTGCAAAAAGATAACAGAATGTGTTTGGGGGCCTGCAGGCCCAGAGATGAGGATAATTTGTAGACCCAATTTCTAATAGTATGGGGAGAAACGCTTTCATCTGAATCACTGATGTGATCAAATAAATATGAGTGAATACTCGCCAATTGCTAAAGCAATTTATCTCTCCAAATGTATTCGAAATGTTAATTTTATCAGGGTGCAAGCTGCTAAAATGCAGCTAGTAGATCATTAAATTCAATAGGGAATAGACTTCATATTTAACATAAACAGTCAAGTCATTTTGGCTGCCTGCATCTTGTGCCACATTTAGAAAGACTCTGTGTAACCATAGGAACCGTTTTGCTTAAGCAGTGTTGCTTGTGTAAATTCAATTCATTCTGCATTAGCTGGAAAAAAAAATGGGACAGTTTGCATGATTTGTTTCTGTCCACTGCTTCCCAAGTTGTCTCTTTAAAAATCTGAAAGAAAATTAAAAGTCATTTTTTTCCTTCCTCTTTTGGGGACTGAGGTGTGGATATGACTGAGAAGTAGATACTGACATCAGTATAATCAAGAATAAAAGGTAATCTTTGCTGCTTCATTAGGCATTTTTATCATTTAAAAATATTTTTCCATGCTTCCATTTTCTTAGTTTTGAGTAATCTTCCCTAATCATGTGATTTAGAAGCATATTCTTTCAGCACATAATTTTACATGTAGCCTAAATTCTCAATAGATTTATATTCATGTTAAGAAAATTTTACCCTTTTTTCAGATATTTTATGATCTCACCTAGACGAGTCACATAGTGAATTAGGTTAGTCACATTGTCCTCTCTGGTAGCTAGTTTGGAAAAGTTAATGGGGGGGTGGGAAGAAGGAAGAACAGCTTGCTCCTGGGTCACTGGGGAGAGAGCAGGCTGGGATGTGCTGTCTGGAGGCAGAACCTAAGGCATCTGGAGGGAGATGTGATGATACAGTACTGGATTTCCAAAGAAACAAAAACAAGCTCCCTCTGAGCCTTTCGCTTGTCTGGAAATGTCTTCCAGCATCATTAACCCCCTGACATTTTTCTCATCTTCCAAGTTCATTCCAGATTTCATTGGGTTCATTCAATATATGTTAGTTGTTAGTTCTAGATAATAATACCTAATTCCTTTATTAACTTGTATGCCTTACAGATGTGTCTGTATAAATCCTATGGTTTTATTTGCTACATCACATGTGACTGTTTAGCTGTTCATCTACCACACCGCCTCTAACTACCACACTGCTTCCATACCACAGTGAAAGCAACTTGGGCACGGTGAATACTTCTACTTTTCCTAACTGCTTGGATTTTAGGGCTTTAAACTGGATATACTATAAATACATATTTTTAAGTGGTTAATACAAATAAAGATAGGCAACAGGTGTGCTAATGGCAAGCATAGCCTATTCATATTTTTGTCTAGCTTTGGGGTGAAAGATGATATTAAGGACAGTTGTGGAGATTTGGAGGAACAGTGGTAAAAAGAAAAGGAATGAAAACGTTATTGAATGTATAAAATATGCTAGACATTGTCACATCAGTCCTAAGAGAACACGTGGAGTAAAATGACGGTTATATTTGTGACCACCCACTGTAAATTGATTGCTTGGGTGATGCAGGGGATGAGCAAAGCACATTTTCAGTGCCTTGGAGTGGGCGACAGAAGCGTGACTTTGAGCACTGCATTTGTCACCGGCCTTTTTCTTGTGCTCCATGAAGTGAGCAGCTTCCTTTTACTATGTCCATCCACCTGCTTCTGATCAGAGCCAGCAGAAGATGCACTAAAACCTTTGAAAATATGAGCATTTCTTGTAAGTTATGGGGGTCAGATGTTTGTCCAAGCAACAGGAGAGCTGACTAATAAATTATTCATATCCAGGTGTGATCAATCAAGAATCTTGAGCTGGGGATGCAATTTTAGGATATCTGCAAAGTCCTGAAAATATTTGTTATTTTATAACAAGTACCGTTGTAAAAGACAGAGGGATTTCACAGAAAGGAAGACAAGGCACAGACCAAGGAACACATTAGAGTGATGGCACCATGGGAAATGCCAGCAGCCACTGAATGCTGGATGAGGCACAAGAAGGTTCTAACCTAGAGTTGCTGGAGGGTGTGTGGCTGTGCTGACACATTTATTTCAGCCCTAGGATGCCATATTAAAATCCTAGCTTCTAGAACCATGACAGAAGACATTTTTAGTTTCTAAAATGCCATGCTTGTTGAAATTTGTTACAGTAGCTGTGGGAAACTAACACAATAGTTTTGGACCTCCTTTCAGTAAAGAATACAAAACTGAAGTTAGGAGCAGCTCAGTAATCTAGCCAAATTCAAATACATGACTATTGACAGAGCTGAGAATGTTCCTCAACTCTGAACAACTTTGACAATACTTAGTTTTCTCAACCAGTAGGTGTGGGGCAAATCAAAATCCAAGCCAAGTTCTTTTCATTGACTCACTTTTGGCCTTCTTCTGAGAGCTGAGACATGATGGCAGGGTGGTTCCCTGCAGCCAAATAGAAATAGAGACTTCAATTAGATGACTGAGTAATTTTGGTAGACCTGTAAGCCTCTGTCATAATTAAATCCCACAGTTGGAAACTATACAAGTAATCATTTAGAAAAATTTAACTGTAGCTATAAAAGCAATGACCTTGTCAATTTTTACTTTCTCCAGTTCATAGTCATCTATAACTGTCAAGAGAGAGGAAAGCTTTTTTTCCCAGCTTTTGCAAGGGTAACTTGTCCATCTATTAAGCACTCATCAACATTTAACTACTATACTGTCTATCAGGGCCTACTGTATATGTTGGAAATGCATTATTAAAAAGCTATAATTGCTTCACTAATTGAATTCAGTTCTTTTATTTTTATTAGTACATGTTTTCAGTACATAATGTCTATTCTTCTTATATGGAATTGGTAGTTGTATATAACACATCTTAATTCCTTCTTTCATGCCTTTTCTTCCCTTTTACCTTCCGTCTATCTCTTGATTCCCTTACTATTTGAGAAAGATCTACCTCCCTTTCCTATTATCTATCTTTTATTCTGATGTTTATTTATACTTTGGGTTTCTCATATAAGATAAACCTTGTAATACTTCACCTGTATTTCTGATTTATTTCATTTAAAAATACACTCACAAAGCGCACTCATTTTCCTATAAATAATCAGGCTTACCTTTCTTTATTATGGAATAGTACTCCACTGTGTGTAAATATCACGTTTTCTTTATCCTTTCATCTGTTGATGAACAGACAGGCTATTTCCGAGATTTGGCTATCATGAACTGTGCAGCACTTAACCTGTATATGGAGGTATCACTGCAAGGCCATCTTTAACTCTTTCAGGAAGATCGAATTGCGTTTCTAGACTTAGTTTTTTGAAGAATCTCCATATTAATTTCCCTTGTGGTTGTACCGGCTTATCAGCAAAGACAATCAGACAAAAAAATGGTAAATAGGTATAATATTTGTTGATAGATTTTGTAACATGCTAAGCAGAAAAATAAAGTCGGAGGGGATGAAGAATGACAGAGGCCGGTAGAGAGGTTCTTAGCATAGTAAGAATGGCCTCTCCGCAGGAGAGATAGCTCAGCAAGTACTTGCAGAGGCTGAAGGAAATATCCAAGGATCTCTGGGGAAACCACCCGAGTAGATGGATGAGATAAGTGAAGATGATGAAAAAAGAAAAGGAGAGGAAAAAGCACAAAAGCACAGAGAGAAAACAGAGTTGGACTATAAAGAACCTTGGAAGGCCCTAGCGAGAACTTGGGGTTTTATTCTGAGCACAGATGGGAAGCCATTAAAAGGCTTTGAACTATGAGATCTGGTTTATCTTTCAAAAAGGTCATTCAGGTATCTTGCAGAGAATGGACTTAACCAAAGCAAACACTAAAACAAGTAAGCTACAGTCCTCTGGAAGATCATCATTGTTCTTGTTATAGAGAAAAGGCAAATTATCTGATTTCATTTTTTTTAATCTTGAAGCTGTCCCACCACTGAGTTTCTTGAAGACACTCATTATTCCATGTGTTACATTCTGTTTTACTTTTGCTCTTTATGGGTTTCATGATGAAACTCAAAATACAAATGACCTACACACTTGATATATTGTGCTATAATACTGCTTATTTCTACCTGAAGAAAAGGAAAACAAAAAATTAATTTTGTTTAAAGTTGATCTTATCTTACTGCTTCAAATTCAGTATACTCTGTATCAAGAAGTTTTGATTTTGCCTTCTTTAATATTTTAGGAATCTTTTAAAAAGTATAAGAAATACAATCCCTAATCTTTCTTCTTCACTAAGGACCCCTATGCAAAGTGGTTTTATAACTTAGAATTTTTCTTATATATAGAAAAATGTAGAGTTTAATTAACAGTTGCATTTTTTTAATACTCAGTGGGAATTTTGCAAAAGTGAATGTAAGATGAAGAACCCAGGGTAGAAGAAATCAAGAATAATGAGGAAAAAGGATAGAAAAAGGAAGGAAAGAAAATGGAATGGCAGGAAACGTGAAGAACAGGAAGTACAGTCATTCTTCATTTTCTGTTAAGGATGACAAAATTCCCAGATCTTTAAGTCTCTTACTTATACTTAACCTACATACATGTCCTTATATACTTTAAATAATCTGTAGATTAATAAAATGTAATACAATTTAAATGCTGAATAAAAAGCAGTTACAATGTATTGTATAATGATGCTAAGAAAAAATGTTTGTTCATGTCAAATACAGGTATAATTTTCTTAGCATTTCTAGAGATCTAACTCAGGTCAGTAACATGCCAGACAAGCTCTCTATCACTGAGTTACATCCCCATCTACTAATGAAATTTTAAAAAATCATTTCTGTTCATGTGTGACTGAACTAGTGAAAAGTTGACTATACTGAAAATTTCTAAGTGTTATATTATATATGAGTTATGTATGACTTAAGAGAAACTTAATTTTGTTCTATGGACTCCGTCACTATGACGTAGTGGCATATATGTCACTTCTTTTGTATATCTATATATCTATAGATACTATATAGCACCCAGAAATTTCTAACCCACCTGCTGTTTATACAGTTTACTTAATCTACCCACTACAGTGACAGAAACATTGTAGGGGGTTTGGGAATCTACTTTAGAGATACATGTTTGAAAACCAAGATGACAACTTTAAAATATCTTAGGTCTCTGTGATCGCACCAACACTTTCATATCGTACTTCAAAACATTCCAAGCAGATTTTATCCACTTTCTAGCTCTCAACAATGTCAAACACCACAAGTATCACTCTTAAGACAGTGCTTCTCACTTGAGAGGGAAACATGACAAGTTGTCTCATGAACAAATACCATAATGAGGGATTCCTCCAAATCTGTTAGCAGTGCGTCTCGAAACCAAGGCTCTCTGATGTCACGTTGGAGAACCAACTGCTGGCTCTTCCATCTTTTCATCTGTATCAGATTTTGCAACTCAGAAATGCTTTTGTAAATAAAAATCCCAAAATGCCTTCATAGTGAAACAAGATTTTGTGTTTTTTTTTAATTATAGAGATCAGAAATCTTTTAAATCCACTGTGTAGAGTTTAAATTCTCTTTTACTTACTGCATACTAAACAAAATATTTAACATACTGGAAACTGCATTGATTTTTTTTCCTTCATATTTTTCTGACAGCAAAGCTATTATTGTTTCTTTTCCTTTGCCTTCAGATTTATGAATACTTACTGTGTTTATTCTGCGAAGTCAGGAAACAATCTCAAAAGAACAAATGTTAAAAAAAAAATAGTGAATTGATTTTGGTTAAAAGTTCCAAGATGTGTGAGAACCTAATAACAATAGCAGTGGGATTTCCCGGTACGTTTTTGAATTTTTTCCAGTGCTGTGGAAAGAAGTCGCACTGCAGGGGACAGAGAGGTAGTCAGAGTGTCAGCACTGAGGACTTCAGCTTATGAAACATGCTTCAAATCTGAAAAGTAATTTGATCCTTTTTGACTCAATTCAGTTTTTTCACGGACATGAATGCTTTGATATAAGTAAATCAGTAAATACTTGAAACTTTAAGGAGAAGCTTGTAGGAATAGTATGTTATTACTATAGTATCTCAGGATAACAGTGAGAAAAATGGCAAAATGTTCAATATTTTTGGCTGCCATACATAATGAAATTTTCACAAAAATTAATGGCATAATCCCTTGAAACACAGTGTCTGAGTTCAATTCTGCCTTTCCAATTCACTAACTTTGTGAGTTTGAGTAAATCATTTAAGGTGACAATATTTTGGTTTCTTTATCTGTAAAATCAAAGTAACAGTAGCTACAGTAACAAGTTATTAAAACAGTGAGAAATGGGTTATTGACATTTTTAAACAGGTAAAGCTATGTAAACTGCTATATAAAGTGCTAACGGTAAAATAATAAAGCAGAATTTGCATTCTCTTAAGCATAAAGCATAGTTTTTTATAAGTATAGGAAAATATAGCAAAATTTATATCTTTGATGATGAGAATTACAAGCTTACAAAAATTTAAATATAGTTCAGTGGAGGAAATATAGTTTGTTCAACAAATAGTACTAGAATAATTGAATATCCATACATACATACAAAAAAGGGAAATTTGATTATGTTAATCTTAATAAAAGTTAAAACCACTTGAACTCTCAAATATTCTGGTTGCTTACTGGAAGAAATATTTTCAAATAATACCAACTTTTTTAATGTAAAGTTTGGGTATTAGGGTATATTTTATGTATATATTAAGTTGTATAAAGAATTCTCAAAAGAAGAAAAACAGTAAAAATAATCCAGTTAAGAAGCAAGTGACATTCTTAAACATTTAAGAAAATAAACACATAGTATCCATAAAGCTGAAAATATGTTCAACTCCATGAGTCACTTGAGAAATGTAAAATAAAACCTCAGTGAGTTAGCACTATGTGCTAATGAGAAAGACTGAAGTAACAAAAGGTAAGAACAGGGCCGGAGATTTAGCTCAGTGATTCTGACACCTGCCTAGCAAGTGCAAGGTCCCTGTTTGATCCCCAGTAACCACATACAACAATACTGGGCGTGGTGACTCACACCCCACCAGTGAACAGTGCCACACATCACAGTACCGAGAGTGGTGGCTCATGCCTGCCATCCCAGCACTCGGGAGGCAGAGGCAGGAGGATTGCTGGGCTACATAGTGAGAGCTCAGGGCCAGCCTGAACTACAAAGCAAGACCCTGTCTCAAAAAACAAACAAAAAAGGGCAGCACTAGGTGCTGGTGTACACACACTTGGAGAACAGGGATTGTTCATATGTGGCTGTTAGACCATATCATGATATACCCTGGAAAAGAATTTGGCATTTCCTACAAAATGTACAGTTACCATGTAATTCAAAAATTGCATTTCTGGACATTTATCTAAGAGAAATGAAAATGTATTTTTCTCATAATGTTCATATATTATGAATATTCATAAAGATTTTTTGTAGTAGCTAAGAACTGGAAAACAACTCATATTTGCTTCAGTGGCTGAAAAGTTAAGCAAATAGCTATGACAGAATACTACTTGGAAAGCAAAAATGAAAAAAATGGATATATACATCAACTTTGATAACTTCAGGGAATTATGCTGGATGGAATAAAGGTGTATCAGTAGATCATATCCTGTGTTTCAATTTACATAAAATACTTTTGAATTCACACAGTTTTAGAAATTGAGGATAAAATCAGTTGTCACTAGGAGTTGAGGACAGGCAGGGAAAAAGCTCAATATGACTGTAAGAGAGCAACATGATAACCCTCTTTGTGGTGACAAAACTGTGTGAGAACTGAACAGTATCAATATCAATATCCTGGCCGTGACATTGTTCCAGCATCGAGGGACACTGGGGAAGAACAATATTTCTCTGCTTTATTTCTCATCACCTTATATAAATACAAGTATCCTCGAATGAAAAGATTATTTTAAAAATAATTATAGGGCTAAGCATTCATTTAAAGCAAGTTAAAAATTTTCAGTTTTCTTTAGTGGTCACTACAGCGACTCTCTCTAGAGGGAAGCATAGCCTGTCTGTCCCTCAAGACTACTAGAGAATTTTTTTCTCAGTCATTTGGTGCTCCGTCCCTAATAGTCATCTTTTTCTTCATTGAAATCGCTCAGGCTCTTTAGCTTATTCTCTGAGTCTAATGAAATTCTCTGAGTCTATAGAAAAAGCCATTATTCCCTATGAAAGAAATAATGTTTTAAAACAATAATAATTTAATTATTACTTTTCGATTGATAATTCATGAGGTGAATCTCTGATTCCCCTAATCACCTTTTTAATAATAACACTTCTTTAGCTTCCTTGGTCTTAGAAAGAGAAAAATACCAGTAAGGTCCCTGGGTGGTCACTTTTAGCTGTTTTTGCTGTTACTCTTTTAATGAAAGGAGATAAAGCAACCTTTCTTTGTCAAGATTGCTGCATCTTTCCTGGGGCTTGGACAACTGGGAATATTTTGGTGCTAACTGTATGCTGAAAGCTTTCCTTTTGGTAGAAACTATTTGTTGGTGAGCAGACATAAGCCTTACTTTTCTTGTTTTCTTCCAAAATTCTTTTTTCCCCTGAAGTTTAAGTGAATGAGTTCTCATTTCAAAAGAGAAATAACCAGACCTGGAGACAACTTGATGCATAAGAATGCACTAGTTTGAGGTAGAATATAGTGCCACTAACAGCAGTACCACAGAGGTCGGGGCATGACACTCAGAGCCTGACTTTGGGGAACTCGTCTTTACTGTTTGTGCTCAGGGAACTACAGCATGTTTCTTCCTCAGGAGGAAGCCCACACAGCCAGTCCTAAGAAGTCCAACATTAATCTCTTATCATTCTTGTAGGCCCTAATAAAATTCACTTAACCCATCCCTGAAGCCATGCATTGATCTCTCAAAAAATAGTCAACGTTTATCCCTTAGAAGAAAATTTATTTGGATATTATTATCAGAGATAAAAAATGCATGTAAACACTTTTGCAATTTACATGTAAAAGCTATTTTACTGCTTTTGAAAGTTATTTGCCTCCTGCTTTCTTAAAAACAGAAACTAAGCAGTATCCTCTGCCCTGTTTTCTTGACTTTATTGATGACAGTTGGTTACGATACAGAGTAGGAATGGCCTGAGGTGCAGCATAGAGATGGAAAGACAGCCTCAGAACGAGAAGTTGTGATCTTGCAAGAAAGAACTGTTGTGGTTTCAAGGTCGGTGTTTCTTAAAGTGGGAGATGGTTTATTTTCCCCCTTACGCTAAGAGCTAAAAATGGAATAGGGGAATGGATTTATAACAATAGGGAAGTGTAGCCTAGGATATGGTTCTTCTACTGAAGAGTAGTCTTCTCTTCAAGCCATCACTATGTTCTTAAATTAACACAACATTCCACATGCCTCTAATTTTCACCAACCGCATGCAAGACCCGCAAGGAAGTGAGTGGTCTTCAACATCAGCAGGATGCTGGTTGGGGATCTATCTTGAAAGAAAAATCCAACTATAGATGAGTGTGAAAGTGCTTTGTAAAATGTCAGGTGTTATACACATAAAATTTTTGTGGTAAGTCAAAAAAATAAACATTAAATCCAGGTAGGAGCAAAATTCTGCACAATTTTCTCTAAAATAAAATGAGGCTTTGGAAACAAGCTTTTTCTCAAATTTTTATTTTTATTAGTACATGTTTGTAGTTCATAAAGGTTACTTTCACAGTGGGCAATTGATCTGTGTACAGAGCACATAGCAATTATTTTTTAACATCTCCTCTCCTCCCTCCCTCTTTCTCAATCTTAGTCCCCTTCCTATTTGCAAAAGACCTATGTCATGCAAAGAGAGACTTTTGACATTACCTTCATCTGTGTAATTCCTTTGCATAAAAGTCACCTAGGTCTTCAGATCTGTGTACAACTTAGTAGAGTTCAATATCCAAATGATATGTATTGAACGAATGCTTGAATTTATTCTGGAAAATGACAAGGATGATACCCTTTCATGGGCCCAACTTGTGGTCTGCGGTACTTCTCCATCCTGCTGTGATGCATGTGGATAGAATCAGGTGAAGACCTCTCACGGAGACCATGGGGCAAATGACTCACCTGTGTGATCACCTAACCAGAGCCCAAGTCATTCGACACCAGTAAGCAGTTACCTTTTCTCCTCCTTTCATTTCATGGCATTTAAAATACCAAAAATCCCCATAAAATAGAGGCAGAGTGTTCTAAATAGGATTGAATTTAGTTCTATAATCTCTTTGCAACCTGTCACAGGGCTTTGACAATACAACTACAAAGAAATTTTACACATTGTCCTCCAAAAAGTCTGCAGAGAGGCACAGAGGTGAAGAGAGAACAATAATGAAGTGTATTGGAAACATACTGGGAAAAAGCAAGCTAATCCTGACTTTGGTGAGGAGTTGAGTTTTGAAAAGTTCACTTAGGCAAGATGGCGTTTGACTTGAGTCTGGAAACGCAGGTCCAGTGGTGAGAGGCACAGAAGGCAATCCTTTACCTTTGAAGCATGTTCATCCCCCTAGTCTTCACCTTTCCTTATGGGAACAGAAGGGATTGTTCAAGATGAAGTCCAGCTTCACTGAATTCTGGAAGAGACGTGTTATAGTAATGCAAGATATGAAAGCACTGCCCAGAGTTACCCTAGTGACAGATTTTAGGTTTCTCTTGCTCCATTACATTTTGATGGAAAGCAAATCTGCCAGGGTAAAAAGCACAGCATTTAGTATCAGACAAATTTGAGTTCAAGCCTCAGCTTTGCTACTTGAGCAAATTATTTAACATTGTAAGCCTCAGTTTCTTTTTCATTAACGTGAGGATGATAATGGTATTTAACTCATTAGAATTTGTTAGGATTAAATGGTGTGGTGCATGAAAGGGGCTTAACCTAATGCTTTGCTTTCAGAAAGCACCTTAAAACCATAAGTTACTGTCATTACAAGCAGTTTCACCCTCCACTATTACATTTCTCATCCACACATCCTCCATTGTGCAAGAATACACAAATTATCTTCAGTAAGGTAAATATTTAATTTTAAAGCATGGATTTGGTTTAAGAATGTCAATAAGAGGAAGCAGTAATTTAACTGTATCTGACAGCTTCACGAATAGAATAGTGCTGTAAGCTAAATTGAGTGCACAGTGCCTCCCAGACTGTCAAGGAGAAAACCCAGTGCGTCTGCTCCTCGTCCCCAGCAGCAGAGTTTCCCTTTGTGCTGACTTACCGGGCCTTGCAGAGAATGTCCCGTCTGGGATTACTGAGAAGGTCATCAGGCTGGGGAGGGTCACTCTTTAGACTCACGCAATCTATGCAAGAGCTTGGGTTCTCCAGCACAAATGTATCTCCTTGTGCTGCTAAGCTATCAACTCTCATTTTGAAATATAAATTCTGCTTTCTTGGCTGCCCCACTGATCTGGTCATAATGTGCTGTGTTTAATGGAAAAATACAAAGAGAAAAGATGGAAATTTAGACTTACAGGAACTACCACAACAGGAAAATGACAACTCTGACTTCTGTGTGCAAATGCATTCCTTTTACCAAACATAGTTGTTCCAATTCAACTCATTGTTCCAACCTTAAATATCATATTTAAGTATATAATGGTCCTTTTATTAATATTTTTTCTATTTTGAAATTTCTCTTTTCACTTGCTAGTCCATGAAAATGACAGTCTTTGCATAGTCTACTAGAGCTCTTGCAACCTTTTCTGTTTTGTGATTTTTTTCCCCATTTTTGATTTCTTTACAGGCCCAGGAACACTCCTGTAGTTTTGATTATTTATATTAGTCTTAGAATTGTCTTCTCTTTTCTCAAAACTGTTAAATAACAATCTCATGGGGTGAACCACTGCATGTGTGTGTCTTAATCCTCCCCGCCACAGCCTACTGAGGCCTCTGCACAGATGGATGCATAGTCCAGAGACATCCGACCTCCTGTTTTAAAAGTAAGGTGTTCTTATTTCCCAGAGGCCACATTACCACTGTGTTCTTAATCTTCTCTCTTAAAATTCAAAGGACTCTGTTGCTGGCAGCACACCAGAGCTGTAGAAGAAACTGTCTTTCTAGAGCTACTTTGTATTATATACAGTTAGCAGCAGGCCCCACATTTCTCTATCAATCTCTACTCAGTACCCCATTTCTTTTTTAATATTACCCACTTATCTAACTTCTGTTTGTAAATTCCTCCAGTAGATCATTCTAAGTACCTTCTAAGCAAAACAAATGCAATCTGACTAAAACTCCATATATGCTTCTTTAGGTACAGACTTTACTCATGTGTTTAGAAGAGACTTTACTTTGCCTTCTGCATTGATCCAGCAGTATGCAAACTTGTAACTGTGCACTGTTATACACAGCCCATCCCCATAGTTTGCAAAAAGCAATGTCAGCACACATCTACTGCTCATTCATTAAGTATCTCTGATAACCAGCATGTAAGGACAGCCAAGAAGCCATAAAGAGCTCGTTCTTAAGTTTCTTAGCATTTGTTTTATTAGAAACATCACTGGTGCTGTAAGGGGTTGTTTGGAATATGTTAAAGTCATAAGGTTCTGCAAATCCAGGAGTAATTGTTCTGGGCGGGACTTGCTGTCAACAAAGGAAAGCATGTGCCTTGGAAAATGAAAAGAGGAAAAAAATGAAAAAAAAAAGGCAGGGATTTAACTCAAGTGGTACCATCCCTACTGGGAAGCACAAGAGCCCAAGTTTGATCCCTGGTACCAAAAAAAAAAAAAAAAAAAAAAAAGGAAAATGAAAAGAAAAAACACTCTGTTTCAACAGAGCAAGGACAATTCTAAAATTTGTAAAGAGGTTGCCCTTAGGGGCATGCCAATGTCATCCTTTCTGCCAGACCCAGTAATGTTTTTACGAATCACATCAACAGGATTGGGGAAAACAACTGTTGACACTTGAATATACTGCCAATGATATAACCACCTTTTTGGAGAAAAAAAATAAGCAAGGTTGCTTTCCTTGAAGAACTAATGTGAAAACTTCTTTTCAAGGCCTACAGTCTCCTTTCAGGATATGTCCTTAAACAATTCATGTGCTGCTTCATGACACCAGCTTTTTAGACTCTGCTCTACTAATTCTGTGGTAGTGTCCTACAGTCATCTCTGTTCCAGTGTTACCTGCAAAAGAGCTCCTCAAGTACTCTCATGGCATCTGATAAATCAAACTTTTATAAGGAGAAGAGATCTTTGTGATATTTTCAATACTTTCTGATAGGCAGATAAGGATATTAGTAAATAAAGACAGCCATGCAAAACATCATTTTTATTTCCATAACTTCTCCTGATTGGGTGATTAAGGCATTCATGTTATCTGAGTATCTTCAAGGACATCTTTAATGTTTCAAGTGAGATTTCCAATATCTTCCCACAAGGGGTAAGGCCAGTATGATTCTAAATCCAACATCATCAGTGATCGAGTTCTCTTAATGTGCTCTGTCCTTGCACATAAAAATCTTTAGTGTAATATTGAAAACATGAAGGATTAGCCATCCTTTCATGTAAAGTGTGCCACTAACCTCCTTTATTATTATGTGATTTCCATTTTAAAGTAACAGCCATTCCTGATTGCACTTAGTATTTGTCAAAAAGACTTCAAGAAAGTGATGATTATTCAGCATGTTTCTTAAGTGAGATGGGAAAGATATCTGCTTTATTTAAATCTGTGCATCAACTTCTGAATGACTCCTATTGGGCTTTACCTGTTATTTTCATTTTAGTGGGGGAAACAAGCAGAATTCTGTGTCTGTGACTTGATCATCTTCTGCCTGCCCACATGTACAAATACACTGCTAAGTAAGACCTAAAAATCCTCCTCATGCATCAAAATGTATTTTTCTTTTTCAATACTGGAGAATAAAGCCAGGGCCTACACATTGAGTTGCATTTCCAACCCTTCCTATTGTTTTCCCCCAATTTTGAGACAGGTCTTGTCAGGTTGCTAAATTCCGCAGGCTAAGTTGGAACTTTCTATTCTCCAGCCTGAACCTCCCAGAGTCCTGGGATTACAGGCATTGGCCACCACTACTGGCTTCATCTAATTTTTATACTCTCTCTCCTCTTCTCCCTCACGCTTACAAAAGGAACTACAAATACTGTATTATAATAAACTTAGTAGTCTTTGCTTTAATTTCTTAAAGCATGAATAAATGATAAAAATTGTGTCTCTTCACTGATAAGCACTACAATATATTTTCTGCAGCTTTAGCTAATCCTGCATGTTCTTTTCCAGAGCACAGTTACATCAAACGGAGAAACTTCAAAGACCAGGAAAGATTCCAAAAATGCTGGCTTTGTGTATGTTGCTCGGGCTCACTATGCACCTAATCTATCCCTCCATAATGATGAGAAACTTCTATTAGGACTGAAGGAATAAGAAGGTAAGAGATTTTTAATGTAATGCAATAACATTTTTCATATAGTGCAGGGACTACTTCTATTAAACAAAGAACTAAAAAAACCTGAAAATAGAAAGTTCAAATTCTTAGACATTATCTCAGATCTAATTAAGCCCAGTCTCAAAGAGTAACTTCCTAAAATTGTCTTTTGGCAAGCCTCCTGGATAAGCCATAAACAACCAAAGTTTATTGTAGGTGTGATCAGTGTATGACACTATGTTTATTGAAGGAGGCTGGGTGTAGCAGTTAGTTATTAGTGTTAAGAGCTATTAATATGTGATAACATTTTGAAATGTGTTAATTATGATGTTAAAAGATCATCCTCTAATTCTAATTCTAATTTTATTCCTCTAATTCTATTATCAGAGGAATAAAAGTGATTAGAGGAATTAAAGGAATAAAAGGGACTCTGGAAGGTACTTCTCAAATTTTACTGGGTGTATACATCATTTAAAGATCTTATTAAAGATCTTATTCAAATTAGGATCCTGATTTAGTTGTTCTTGGTTTCATTTTAAAATCTGTGATTTTTTCTTTCCCTTTTCCTCCTAATTTAATTTTTGATCAACATATTTCTGTCAAATAGTAATCCATTGTGCACAGAAACCACTTCGTATTTTTGCATTCATTTGTTGATGACAATTAGGTTGATTCCATATTCTAGCTGTTGTCAATAGTGCTACAATAAACATGGGACACATTAGCTGTCTTTTTGACACATCAATTTAATTTTCTTTGAAAATAGTTTTATTTTTAGCTTTTTGAGGAATTTCTACACTATTCTCCATGATAAGTGTGCTAGTGAGTGTCTCCACTTCTAACGAGCTCCCAGAAGATGCTGGAAACAATGGCCTGGGAATCAAAGTTTGGAAAACAAGAATTTATATTTGTAAAACATACTCTGAAAGCATGCTAGTGAGTCGTTGTTTCAAGTATACATTTTACTGGGCAGAATCCAAAACTTTTAGCAGAGACCCAAAAAGTTATTGTTCAGTTTCAGACTCAGGCAGTATAAATACCTTGGAACTGTTCTCTTAACCTACAGAGTATATATTTTGTTCAACTTCCTACCTGGAGCAATCTTGGCTCAGAAAACTACAAATATAAGCTGTTTTCCCTTCTGCAGAAAAGGGACCTGTTTAAAAAATGTCTATATTAGGTCTCAGCATTTTATGAAGATTGAAATAGGACATAGTGTGTGAAATAATCCAGAAAAAATTCATTTCTAAGAAGATAAGCTGAAATCCAGAAATTCATGGCTTGACCATTGTAACCTAATGTAACTACTGAAGAATTAAATTTACATAAGTGGTACTGTACTAAGAATTTGTACAGTTGTTTAAAGTGCAATCCTCAAAGTATAGTTTTCTATGTTTTACTTCTTATGAAATGAGGTGCAGATGACTAAAAAAATAGATGAAAATAGAAAAATCACATAGAAAAATGGTAGTCAACCTATGGCACAATTGTTGCAATGGGCTCTTTGTATCACTGAAAACTCTGAAAGGTTCACTATCCCCAACATATATGTTAATGGTAAAATCGGGACCCCTGTATCTCTGTTTTTCAAGTCTTGAACTTTTATATCAAACTTCCTTCACTAAGAAAAAAAAATCAATGTTCTTGAAACTTCCTTTTCATAGAGTAAACATTCTCTCTGGGGATCGCCAGTACCTCCTATTACCTGATGGAAAGGAGTATGTAGAAAAGTCTCACTAATTATAATGAAAATTGGCACAGATCATAGATGGACAGCACGTGTGCTATTTAAGTTTCATAGGGCAGGAGGGATGTGATCAGGGAACAGAAACGTGTCTTTGTGAAGGTGAACAGACAGGACAGCGGGCATGGTAGTGGACAGAAGACTGAGAAACATCATAGGGCATCAAGTTCAATATCAGAAGAGATGGGCCTTCTTTCAGGATCTTCACTGGCAACAGAGATGACCACATGAACACGTAACAAAGTTATCTATCACCACCCGGGGAAAAAGTTACACACAGATTGTCAGATGACTACTTATTGAGGGGAGCGTGCTACCCATCCAGAGAGCTGAAAAGACTAAAGTTGAGCTATTTATTCAGAGAAAAAAAGATATAAAGGAGGAAAGGAGGAAGGCAAAGAAGAGAGTAAGGGAGAAAAGCTAACAACATCCTTCTTTCGTAGGCACTATTTACCCAGTGTAATCACAATACTATCTACAGTTCTCATTGAGTTTGTCTGAGCCAAGAACCTGCCCAAATGACACCATCAATCACCCTTTCACTTGGTACTTTATAAGAAAATAAAGCGGATGAGTGAGTCAGTAGTAACTGATCCCACACAGTAGAATGAGAATCATATGCAGCTTGTGAAAGTTTAATGACATATTAGCTGGGGGGGTGGTCATGGACAGGAGTGTGTGCGGCTCCTCATTCAGAGGCACTTTCTGGCGGAGGATCCTTCATGTGAAAAAGAGGCTGAGCCACGGCTGTGTGGGCCACTCACGGGGCCCATATTCAAAAAGAGAGGCTAGTAGGGGACATCTTCTGTCCCTTAGCTTATCCTCTCTATAAGGATATTTTTAAAAGCCCACAAGAACAATAAAACACATTGTGCACCAAAGAGGACTGTGTAGAGAGAAATTTGCAAGTCAAACAGACAGAGCTATTTCTTAGGCGTCTGATAGTCTAGGCCACGTTGTCTCAGGACTCAGCTGTAGGAGTGCATCCCACAGGGCGCAGAGCAGCTTACAGCAGAAAATGCAGACTGATCACGCTGCTTCAGGGAAAGAAGGCACAGTGTTGCTTCTCTGTCAAAGCAGAAATGGCTTCAGAACTTGGCACTAGCACAGGATTTTTTGGCAGATGCAATGGAAAAAGTATATATGGTAATGGTAGCAGTAGTGCCCAGGCCCTTTCAAAGAGATTCAAAGGCAGCTGTCATCACTTGAAACAGCCAGAGCTGGCAGGGCAGAAATGGAAGAATCCATAGCTGAAAAACCAGGTCTGTGAGACCAATGAGCAAGGCCACTTCTGAGTCTCCCACAAGACAAATGGGAAGACTCTGGTGGTTGGAGATGCTGTCACGAAACAGGGCTGAAAATAGATATCAATACTATAAACGTGATGTTATGATTTTTTTTTTTTTTTTTTTTTTGCTTTTGAGACAGGGTCTCGCTTTGTAGTTCAGGCTGGCCCTGAGCTCACTATGGTGCCCAAGCAAGCCGCCGAGAACTCAGCAATCCTCCTGTCTCTGCTTCCCGAGTGCTGGGATTACAGGTGTGAGCCACCACGTCCAGCATTGTGGTATGCGGTGTTGATTGTTGGTGGGCGTGTCTCCACGCCCAGCATTGTATGTGGTAACTGGGGATCGAACTCAGGACCTTGCACTTGCGAGGCACACGCCGGAATCACTGAGCTAACCCTCCGGCCTGATGTTATGATTTTTTCATCCCTCCTGCTGAACAGCCTGAGCCATGGGCAAAGTGAATTAGATATATAAAAAATATACAAATAATATAGACTGTGTTTCAGAAGTAAATTCCCCACCTCTTCTGGGGGATGATCATGAGTTGGGATAAAATGTCGCACGATCTCTGGCCTCCACATTCTTTCAACACTCACCTTTTCTTCCATCTGTTCATCGTCTTCTGTTTCCCTTGCTCACTAAGCACAAATCCTTCTGAAATGCACCTTTAACTTCGAGTTTGCAAAACAGGTAAAAGAGACACAGTAGAAGTCTTGGTAATATTTTCTTTCTCCCATCTCTCCCTACCACCTTTGAAAAAGAAGGCACATACTTTTCCAGTTTTACCATTACTTACATTTGCTTTGCTGACTGGGATTAGAAAGAAACAAAAATAATGTAGAGTGCAAGAACTAGCTAAACACCCTGCCTTTCCTCTGAAGAAGGAGAACAGAAAAATGAGAAAAAGGAGTGAGACAAATAGAGAAATAAATCATGAGATATGTTCAGAGGATACTGAGAGGAGTTTGTCTTTAAGAGGAAGATATTTCAAAAGAATTTGGAGGAAGTCTTATTATATGGAAAAAATGTTCTTTCTGCTCTCATTTTAGGAAAGCTTACTTTGTTTGCTTGATATTTTGGGGGTGTATTTTTGTTTCCTTTGTATTCATCACCACACTCAGTCTGTTAGCAAGGCATCTTTTTCCATGCTAGAGAAAAGATGATGAGCAAAGCAGATGTAGTCTCCAACTCTCAAGTAATTTGAATTTTAGTAGAGGACACAGAAAATGCAGACGTGAAAATAAATGAACTATAGAGTAAGGAGCTGGCATAACGATAGACATATACATCAAGGAAACAGAACTGGGTGACCAGAAATAGACTCACATGCATACTATGAATAGGTTTGAGTAAAGGTGCCAAAGAACTCAATGGGAAAAGGAATAATATTTTCAAAACTAATCCTAGAAAAAGTGGATCTTCATGGAAAATCACAAATCTTGACATTTCTGGGATGGTGAAAATACTCTACCATTTGCTTGATGATATAGCCAATCAGATATAGTTGTCCAATCTCATCAAGCTGCATACATCTTGTAATATGTGAATTTGATTTTATGTAAACTACATTTCAATAAAATTAATGCACATAAATAACTTGATCATTTTGGATGAGATTATAGCTATGAAAGAATTACACAAGATCACAGACAGAGAATGAAAGTAGTGGTAACAAAATTGACTTAGACAATATTTGCCTTAT
The DNA here is from genome assembly GCA_004025085.1 of Thryonomys swinderianus. NCBI lineage: Eukaryota > Metazoa > Chordata > Mammalia > Rodentia > Thryonomyidae > Thryonomys > Thryonomys swinderianus. The sequence continues at coordinate 47,819 of PVIC010002067.1, read as the reverse complement.
AGCTAGATGTCTCCCCAGAGTCTATGGGGTCATAGGTGGGGCTTTTCAGGGGTGATTAGATATAAAGTGTGTGATTAAGGATGATCTCTTAGGATTGATTGATGCTACAATCTAGGATTAAGAGTGCCCCACCCTGGGTGTGAGTGCTGCCCCCACTCAGGGTTGATAGCCTGAATAAAATATAAGGGACAGAAAGAGGGCTGCTATTGCCTCTTGTTGCTTTCTGCTTCTTTGATACTTTGCTGCTTTGCCATCTTCTGCCTTCCATGACCTATTTCTCCTCTGTGACACCCCTGTCATGCCACCCTGCTTTAGAGATTACCAACTATGAGCTGAAACCTCTACAAATTATGAGCTAAATTAACCTTTTGTCCTTTAACTTGATGTCAGATATTTTGTCATGGGAAAAGGTAACTAAGACTGATAACATAGTCAAAGAAAGCCTTGAGTCAAACCCTAGGGGAAACAGTTAGCCAGCTAGGCCAAGGCATTGGTTGCCTTTCCCATTGCTGAGATAAAATGCCTTATGTGCACAATTTGAAGAAATAAATGGTGTATTCAGCTCAAGTTTCAGTGGTTTCAGTCAATCAGTGGCTTGAGGTGTATGAAGGGTGTGGTGCAAAAAGCTGTTCAATTCATGGTGACCAGGAAGTACAGCACAGCATAATAATGTGTGAGTAATACACTTTCCAAAGACTCCTGTGAGAAGACACTCTCTCAGGGACAGAACTGCTCTACCTGGGCCACTGTTCCTAATAGCGCATACATGTACCAGCATCAGTGGATTCATTCCACGTGGTCACAAAATATCCTAATCTAGCCCATCTGACAATAGAGACCAACTGGCACAACCAAGATTTGAAAGATGAGCAATCCAGACAGGCTGCAAAGACCTGGCCAAAAATAAGTTCAACATGCTTTAGAAATAGACTGAAGGGTGCTAGTGAGGTTGACACCAAGCATAAGAGGGAGAGAGGAATGAGGTCAATTCAAAGAAGGGGGTGACTTGTAGGCCATGGGGGCAATCACACACCTTGTAAACAAAATCAATGGCCACTGCATAGTGTGACAACCAAGCAAATGATACAATCAAATATGTTATTTTAAAAGATGACTGTGACTCTTTGGGAATTTTATTTTAAATGCTAGGTAAATGTTTAGGAGATCAAGAGAGAAGAAGCAAATAGAGTTAGAAAGTTACAGGTACTGTGGCTTGGTGTAGAACGGCAGTGGATGATACAGTGAATTGCATGAGTCAGGGCAGATAGGAGAGAAGTTCTTGGTAATCAAAGTTGAGGATCAAAATAAAGAAATAAATCAGATATCACATTTATTTCTTCATCTCTTGGGAATTCAGTGGTACCACACGTGGAAACAATGAAGAGCTGAGAAAGACTGGTTGGGAAGATTGTAAATTAAGCAGATATGTAGACATATGGATTGAAATCTCAAAGAATTTGGGGCCGAGTATCTAAATGTGAGTGTCACAGTCACACAGATGGCATCTGAAGCTGTGAGACTCAAAGAATGTCTTACACAGAAGTGAAGAGGACTGATGTGGAAGCAGAATAATGAGCCTCACAAGGTTTTTATGCCTAATCCACAGAATCTACAAATATGTTAGCTAACATAAAAAAGGCAGCTAGAAAAAGTGATTAAAAGAAAGATTTGAGACAGGGAGATTTTCTTTGTTTATCCATGCAGGCCCAATCTGATCACATGAGGCCTTCATGCTAGAAAAGCTTTTGTGCTTGTGGTTTGAAAATGATGAAGAAAGACCGTTCAGAGAGTGATTCAGTGTGTTGTTGGCTTTGAATATCTTCAAAGGGAAGGAAAATAATTTCCTAGAAGCTAGAAAACACAAAGAAATTATTTTCTTCTAGACTCTTCATAAAGGACCACAGCCTCAGTGACCCTTTGATACTGTCCGGTGTGATACTTCTGATCTCCTGAAAGAGTAAAATGATAGTTATGTTGTCTTAAACTACAAAGCCTGCTGTAATTTTGATGGTAGAATAACAAATGCTATTATAGGGAAGGATTCGACTCTGGGACCTTTCAACATTTAGAGGCAACTCAAGGAAAGATCAGCTAAGAAATCTGAAATGAACAACCAATATGAGAACAGGAAACATGGAAGAGTTCAGCATCGTGAAAACCCAGAAAAGAAGGAAATGAATACCATAGCTATGTGCCTAGGAGATGAAGTAAAATGAGGGTCAAAATATGGCCTTCGGGAGCCACTTGACACCCTGGGAATCACTACTGGCACTGATTATTACAGTTTCCACTTAAGTTAGCAAAGAACCCTACTTGAGCAAATAAGAGTGCCTGAGAAGTGGTAATGGGCCACACGATAGCTGGCAACTCATAAAGTGTTGGCTTGTGAGGATGCACAGCAACATTTATAAATTGGATAAGCAGATGCACAGTAAACTAGATAAAGAAGTAGTAGTTATGTGAGAGGTGGTTATTTCCACTGCAGCCATGTTGCATGAAGTTGTCTGAGGGTGGATATGGCCAGCTCAGGATTCACCATGGACCCAGAGAGATTCTGGAACCACAGAAAAGTAACTTTTAGTTTAAGCCTTGGTTAAGTAAATAAGGTCAGTTATAGACTCAAAAGAAAAGAGTAGCGGAAGGGAGATCATAAGTGAACATAGTATTAATTTGGATGAAAGGTTATGATGTAGAGCAAAAACAAGAAAAACAAAGGCTGTTATTTTCCTTGATGGACCAAGTGGGTCCGGTCTAATCACATGAGTCTCTCTCTAGATATTATTTTAGAAGCACACTTCAGAGGTGTGAGATTAAAAGTACACAATCAATAAATCACAAAACTGGTGCTGAGGCAAGATGAAGTAGCTCCAACTATCAATAAAGCTTCTGGGACCCTTATTCTGCCAAAGGCAGAACATGAAAGTGTTCCTGCCACGCTCTGAGGATGTTCTCCTTGCTCAGAGGGTGATAAAGGCAGTGAGAAGAGGAAATACGATTGCACCTGATTCAGCTGAACAACAGGATCTGATGAAAGCAGTAAAAATAGTGACAACCTGGAGAGAAAATGATCATGTCATCTTTGAGTCTGTAACAATTTAAGAGGAAAGACGGTACTGTCTCCTTATTAAAAATATTCCCCAGGGGCCCAACTTCCCTGGTCTGAATTCTAACTCTGATCTGACCTGAATTGCACTGAGCAGGGTCAATTGCTCTGTGACTCAGTTTCCCCTCCTGAAAATAAGAATGACAATAGCAATGGGTCCTTTGGTTTGTTCTGAGAATCAAATGAATTCCTACTAAATGTTATGAAACATTTAGGGACTGATTAGCACAAAGAAAGAATCAATCAATAAAAGCTAAAAATAGTGATTATTACATCACTGGATACATACCTTACTTACATCTCAGGGAAGTTTTTTTTAAAAAAAAGTTATAAAAAGGTACATTCTCTAAAGGACAGAGAATGGACAATGCAGCTTTCATGAGTGACCTTCCCCTTCACTGGGTATTTATTTCCTTATGACACCATCCAGTTCGTCTGCTACCAGGGTCAACGTAGGTGCTGTCACTTGAAATAATCACACATGTTGGTGAGGTTATACAGTGTTCTTTCTGCTGCTGGCTTACTGCCTCTAACATAATATTGTCCAGGCTTATCCACGCTTTCATCAACAGCAGTGTCTCTATATTTCTGTGGCAGAATGATAATTCCTCTGTACTTGTACCACATTTTCTTTACCTATTTGATGGACACATTTTCATTATCTTGGCTAAGTAGATATTAAGTCGTACTGAACATGGGGGTTCAGATATATCTATGAAATACTGATTGGATTTCCTTTGAAGATACACATGGAAGTAGGATTACTGAATTATATGGTAATTGTAATCTCCTAATTTTTAGTTTTTGAGGATATTCTGTATTATTTTATACAATACCCAAATCAATTACATTCCCACCAACGAGGTGCATGGGTTTCTTTTTGTCTGTAATCCTGTCAACATTTCTTTTCTTGTCTTTTTTTTACAATAAGCTCTGAAAGGTAAGGTGTGAGTTGACACCTCATTGTGATTCTACTTGAATTTCTCTCAGGATTAGTGATGTTCACCATCTGCTCATAAACCTGTAAGCAAAGTGTAGATCTTCTTTGGAAAAAATGTCTATTTAGATCTTTTGCTCATTTTTAGATTATTCATTTATATGCCATTGAGATATGTGAATTCTGAATATATTTTAGATATTAACACCCTGTCAGATATCTGGTTTGCAAACCTCCCATACGCTCCCTTTTCTTTTTTCTGACCTTGCCCTTTTGACATGAAGAAGCTTTTAAATTGTTTTAGCAGCTTGTAGGACCTAATCTGTACTTTCTTTGTGGGGAAGAGGTACATGTTCATAGCACATCTTAACCCTCTTGTTTCATTCCTCCCCTCCTCCTCCTCCTTTACTTTTGGTCCTCTTCCCCTTTATGAAACATCTATCTCCTTGCTTCCTGTTATCCATCTTTTATTTTTACTTTAGATTTCTTATAAAAGAAAAAATGCTGTATTTACTCTTGTGTCTGTTTATTTCACTTAACATTGTGGCCTCCAGTTACTTTCTACTGGATCTGTTTGTCGTTTATTTTTGCTGTTGTTGCCTATCCTTATGATGCCTTATCCAAAAATATGACCACTAAAACCAATGTCAAGGGAATATTCTTTTTTTACACTTCCGATTATCCTCTCATCCACTTTTTATTGCATTATCCGAATAAAAACACAACTTTTGGTTTCTCTACTTTCTATATCTTTGCTGTTTAGTTTTCTAAAATGTTTTTGGTCTACTAGTCAACATGCTAGGAGAATTTTTCAGGTTTACTATGATCTGTTTAATTTTCAAAAATTTTTGAGAACTATACCTTACTGTTTCCAGTGTGGATTTTTTTTTTTTTTTCCCATACAAGTCGCCGCGAACTCAGCTATCCTCCTGTCTCTGCCTCCCGAGTGCTGGGATTACAGGCGTGAGCCACCACTTCCAGCACTGTGGTATGCGGTGTTGATTGTTGGTGGGCGTGTCTCCACTCCCAGCATTATATGTGGTTACCGGGGATCAAACTCAGGGCCTTGCGCTTGCGAGGCAGGCACCGGAACCACTGAGCTAACCCTCCGGCCCTCCAGTGTGGATTTTAATGTTTCAATTTTAAGGAGTTCCTTCCTATGGCCTCTTGTTCAAACTTCTCTGTTTCCCCATAATGAATGTCACAACTTCCTCAGATAGTATGTCTAAAACATCAACTGTTATTTTATTTCACATTTCATAATTGCATGAGACACATTTACAGGATCTGATTAAGGTCTACGAAAGAAAAGTCCACTGGGAGATTCTGCACAATTTTTTTTTTTCTAAGGAGACCTAGAAGAAGTAATCGCCTTTTGCAGTATAAGCATTCCTGCATATGGATATGATATGTGAAACTACTGAAGCTGTGTTGATATCATGAACTAAGTCATGAAAACATGAGAAAAAACAGTGCTAAACACAATTGTAAAATAAAGGACCAGCACCATGAGGTTGGAAGAACATAGAAAATCTTGAAAATTTAACTTTTATCATGGGTCTGCGTGAGGATCTGCTTTGCAGTGTACTTTTTGTTTATATAAATCCACTTTAGAATTGTTTCTTGCAGTTAATCTTGTATGGACTCTTTTTTATAAAATTGGCAATTGTAACTTTCATGTTATTGAAATTTTCTTACAGAATTAAAACAAATATTCTTAATAATTTTAAAGAAAATTATTTTCAGAATATTCTTATTCTGAACTTCCAAGACATTTTTCTTTATTTTACATTGGATCATCTTTTCATGAACTAGATGCCATGATACTAAATACTACCTCATTATTCATGCTGGAGACCTCTGTACTGATGCTTTATTTTTAAAAAAGAGTGCTTGGATTACTTTTATCCAGATATATGGTCTGGTATGCACATCTAAGTTGTTGCTTTTGTATTTAGACTTCCCTGAGCTCATGTGCCTCTGGGATGGATGGATAAACAGACAGACAGACAGAAGATCTGTTTCACTAGGAGACTGATTTTCTCTAATTAACTTATTTAACCATGGTAAAGAGACAGTTGAACTGTACAGTAAGGAAGCACATCAGAAAGCACTTCTATCCATGTATGCAGTATGAGTCATCCTTACATTTCCCCGGTGCCAGCACTCAGCGCTTTCCTGAGGTAGCCCCACAGGACAGGGCACAGTGCAGTACTTGTCCTCTTCTCTATTCCCAGTCATTGCTGCAAACTGGCAATTGTAACTTTAGAATGAAGTTAGGAAAAGGGACTCTCTGGGATGAGGTACATGACATCATTGTAAAAGTCAACGATCATTTCTCCGGAATGTCAGGAACTTGACCTATTCCAGACTAATGTCATTTCCAGTTTTAAGTTACTAATGAAAAATAGTTTTAGCATATGAAAGTGGGAAGATCTAAAATATGGTAAGAAATAATTGAAATTCAAAAGCGTATGTCTTGGAACTCTTGCCTTAATAGAAAGCAACATTCAAATCATCTGAAGATCAAATTACAATATCATTTTTTCCAATTGGCCTGAAAAAGGTAAAAATAATCTAGTTTTTATACCGTGGGTTTCTATGTAACATCACTTATTGTTTATTTGGAGTCTGTTTATATCCTACATTAACAGATAACTCACAATTTTCTGCCATTATTACAAGTATGATTTTACAAATCGATGATGAATTTTCAAAACTTTTTTTATTGTCTTTTTTGTATCTTCTGATGTTAGAGTTTTGAGTCAACTACCCTTTACTACAGTTCTTATGTATTAGGGCTTGGGAGCTACCCAATTTTCTGATCAGCATAAATAATTCACAAAATTAAGAATCAACACTGGGAGACACTGTCTATGCAGCCGTGCAGCACAATAAACTAGGGAACTTGCAAGATGGGTAGAGAGTCAAAGGAGTCATAATATAGATTTAATATTTTCTTATTTAGTTTTTTTTTTTTGAGACAGGGTCTCGCTTTGTAGTTCAGGCTGGCTCTGAGCTCACTATGTAGTCCAGGCAAGCCTCGAACTCAGCAATCCTCCTGTCTCTGCCTCCCGAGTGCTGGGATTACAGGCGTGAACCACCACGCCTGGCTCTTATTTAGTTTTTATGCCATTGTGGTTTTTGTCTTTTAACAAATGAAAATATTTTAATAAAATATGTAAGAAGATACAACAGATACCATGATTTGACCCTTGATATAATAGTAGTTCCTCCATCATAAAAGCAAATTTTATGTACTCCAGAAAGCTTGGAAGTATTTCTCTGAAGCATTCTGCTATCTAATAGGAGTACTTCTGATGGAGCACTCAGGCCCAGAGCGCAAGCATGTGTTCGTCTGGTCAGTCTACATGGAACTTGTCTCCGACTTACCAGCCGGAGCTGCTGCTACTACAGATGCGATGGGGCTTTGCAGACCCATCTCCACTGTCTGCTGTGGAGCCCTGGGGTCTGTGAGCTCCCCTGGCTTCGGGAAGATTTGAGATAAACACAGTGATGGAAGCGTGATGGTAGTAGCAGTCCTGTCTTTCCCTTTGCCTTCCAACCACAGCAGCTCCACTCGGAGATACTTCTTAAATTAAGATTCTACCTACCTATGATTATACATGGGGTAGAAAATTACATAACTTTAAAAAAATGAAGTCTAAAAGGATTCCCACTGAAGCATTTTTTTCTTGCAGGAAGAGATTTTACAAGGTATTTCATAGCATCCTGCAGATTCCAGTAACAAAATGTTGAGCGGATGAGATTAAGTCAACTAGACCATAGCCAGCTAAATGGTCATGTTATCCTCTTCTGTGCCAATGAAATCCGAACTAATATGTTGATTATCAACTTAAAAAGAAATAAAAAAATGGCATAGTTATTAAATTTCCAGATAATTAACTGACATTTAACCAGGTAAAACATAGAGTGCCAGTCAACATTTAAAATTATTTCAACAAACCATAAACCTGTAAGACTAAATTGAAGATTTTATATCCACCCTTGAGCCTTAAAAATAATTATCTCAATTAGAGAACAGATAAAGCACAATTTTAGTAATTCATTTGGAAAACTCCAATACATTGCTATGAACAGCAAGATTGGCATAAGCCAAAAACTATTTTAAAAACTAATTGTAATTCACCACTACATTATGTACAGCACTCTTAACAGTCTAGTTGGCCTCATCAGTGGCTGATTTACATATGGAGAGGATATACTTGATTTGAGTATCATAAAACTAGTGTACAGCAACAAAGCTAAAAAGTATATAGAGAGATCAGTTGTTATCAAAAGAGGTTGCAGGTTTGTTGACCGTTAGGACAAGAAGAAAGGTTAAGACACAGAACACACCAAAATGGCTTTAAACACTTGAGGCATGCCATATGATGAATATTTTTCCATATTTCACAAGGCCAAAACCACACTAACAGCCAAAAATTTGGATCTGTACATGGAAGAAAAATATAATTAGGACCATCCCCCCAAAACAGGCAGCCTTGCCAAACAGACACAAAAGATAACTACAAACCTCTGAAATAAGGCATTCAGTGAAAGGTTAAGTCACAAAATACTTCATTTCTTCTTTTGAACCTTAAGCTTCTCCAGTCCACACACAGCAGGAATGGGAGAAAGGATCTAATTTCCCTGATAAGAACGTACCCCACAGAAACTCGTGAGGCCCCTATAATTTATGGGGAAGAACACAAACCAGGTCCAAGGAAAAATAAGGTCATAGTAATTATTTATCACTTTATTTCTTTTATATGAAAATGAGCCATTGTATGTCACATTGCTCTAGAAGAAAAATATGATTTGGATTTGGATTACTGGTTTCTCAGTGCATAAACTATTTATGACCTTACTGCTATTTTTAGTTTTTGTTTTATTGAGGATTATACATCAACTTTATGAGATCTTTTAAGAGTAAGACATGTTATCTTTAATTCAAACCAGCATATTTTATATAATTTGACTTTCTTTGTCTTCATATTTTCCTATTTTTGTTTTCTATTATACTGCCAAAGTAATTTTACATGTGGCATTAAATAATTATCATTTTTCATTATTGTATAGTATTCATAATATATTTCAATAATAGTCTACATATTATTTCATAACTGAATAATCAATCTATAAGAATTGCCTTGCTATTATGTGTAAAAGATTAAATTTTTTCTAGTTTTTTTCCTAGTAACTATAAACATTTAAAGCTGAAAACATTTTTTAAAAAGGTCTCATTGTAGTTTTGACTGAAATTTCATTTTGATTATACAACAATAAATGAGATTTGATAAATAGTATGGTTACAATATTAAATCTTTCTGTGACAGATCTATTTAGCTTTAGTTGAATAAGCTTTCTTTAATGTTGCTTATTAGAGCTTTATAATTTTGTTTATATAAATTGTAAATACTTTTCAAGTTTATAGCTATATTTTTGAGGATATTGTAATATGCATAATAGTAATATAACATTTTACTTATTTCTTTAGAGAAAAAGAGCAAGTATTTTCATGATTCAAGAACCTAATATAAATTATTCTATTCTCCTTTAATCTGTACTGTAGGAAATTACAATAACATATTTCCTACTGTTGAGTTGACCTTGTAATCCTAAAATAAAAATAATTATATCATATTTTTAAGTTTAATTCACTCAATATCAGTTTTCAATATATTGCTTAGAATTTTACTCCTCCATTCATATATGACAGTGCTCTTTCCCTGCTAGGATTTGGAATCAAAACTTTGTTACTCCTTTCCTTCTCAAATTTTCACATTTCACCATTTCAGTTTCTTTGAGTGAGAGGCCATTATCTTGTATGATTATAGTATTCTATTAATCATTTTTAGGTTTTAAAAATATATTTAAAATGATTCCTCTTCATTGCAAAAGCAACCATATGCATAACTTCTTTCCTTCTAATAAAAGAGGGAACAGAAGCCCGAACTAAGGCCGTTTCTCTGTTCATCCTCCCCTCGCTTGTGAAAATAATGTAGAATTCTAATACGCCGTGTAAACGCACTTTACTTTCTGCGTCACCGCACGTATTTCAAGCATTCTTCTTTGCAGTCTTTAAAGTTCCCTACCACATTGTGAACAGCCCTAAATTTCATTAGAAGTTTTGCTGTATCCTTTTCCTTAAGCTTTTCACATATCAAAGGTCTTCCTGGGATTCATTTTCCTTTGTTTTGTTTTGCTGAAACATGGCTTTGAGTATTTCTTCCATTAAGGGCCTGCACAGCAAATTCATTTTAATGTTAGTCAGACTTTGGAATAAAATTCAAGGCTCAAAATGCTTTTATTATTTTGGATGTTTTGCTATAACCCTTTGACATCCAGTTTAACAGCTAAGAATTAATTTTCAAGGACTCTCTCCACTCCTCTATATTTTCTTTGCAGTTTTCTATTCGCAAATTTCTTCCAGATTTATCAAATTTATATATTTTTTGCTCTTACAATGTTATCTTAGAATATTGAAATGGTTCATGAAGTCTTTGGTAATCTTGGTCTTCTTCAATTTAAAATAATTTTCTTCTAAATCACAAATTTTTCTTCCTTACACAGTCTTTTAGAATTTCTTTTAAAGAACTTTTCAGAGATGTGTATTTTCTAGCTATTAACTAGAGGCAAAAACCTTATATAGAGGGTCTACAAAGAATAGGTGTTGAAATAGAAATCTTTCAGTGTTTACTGGCCAGGTTTGTGGAGCCATCATTAAGATTTGCATGTTCCAGGCCAGATATTTAGCTCAGTGGTTCCTGCACCTGCCTAGCAAGCACAAGGTCCCTGGATCAATCCAGGTAACCACATACAACAATACTGGATGTGGTGGCTTACGCCCATCAGCAATCAGTACCACATACTCTAATGCCAGGCACATACTAGCACTCAGGAGGCAGAGGCAGGAGGATTGATGAGTTCAAGGTTTGCCTGGACTACATTGTGAGTTCAGGGCCAGCCTGAACTACAAAGTGAGACTCTGTCTTAATTAAAAAAAAAAAGACTTGCACATTCTGTTCTTAGCATTTCTCCATATTGATTCAGAAAAAGCAGCACTAACACTAACTTTGATATCTTTCAAATACTTTAGCCCTCTGATCCCAATCTGTTCTTTCTCTTATAATATTTATCAGAGTTTCAAACCTACTGAGGGAAAACTTCCTGTCCTTCAGGATAGTGGTAGAATTACGTCACTTCAGGGAGACTTAAGAAGAGTAGAGATAAAAGTGTGTATCCCCCCACCCTTGAATCTGAAGTTTCCAGCAAATTCTATCTGTAGATTTAAATTGTTGCTAGTGTTCCCAGCAGCAACTGTTTTCTGTTTCTTTGAATGCTTACCACCATTTTTATGTAACTGTATTCTTATTCTATCACACTGTCTTGTATTTATGTATGTGCTTTGCTGAAATTTTGATGATAGTGATAACATTCAGATTAGCAAACATTTTTTATATAATGTAAATGTATAACATTTATAACAGACACAGAAGAGAAGGAGCACTTATGATAGGAAAAATGCTATCATGAGATGTCCTAAGGACTTATGGCTAGTGAAATTTAATCTTCATATATCTGCTTATGTTCTCATCCCTAATTATTTAAAATATAAATACAAGATCATTTGAGGAACCTGGAGTTTTTAGAATGACAGGGCCTTAAGCCCTCTCCTGTTGGTGCTCTGAGGGAAGGATAGGCCCCACCAAAGATCTGTGCGAATGTCTTGTTTGTTTGTTTTTATTGTTGTTTTTAGAGAAGTTATCACTATGTCCTCCAGGCTACCTTGAAAGCACTTTGTAGCCCAGGCTGACCTCAAAATCACAGCGATCCTCCTGCATCAGCCTCCTGAGTGCTGGGATTACAAGTGTGTACCCCCGACTGATTTATGCAAATGTCTGGGGAGGAGGACCAGTGGTCATCTCTGATTATAGCTCTTCTTTCATAGAGTTACTTAAATTAGGATCCAGCTGATTTTCATATGTTACTTTTTCCTTCATGGTATCAAACAGGATAGCCATTAGTTCAAATGGAAGCCAGAACATAAAAATCATCCAAACAAAACTGTGCAAACATAAGTTGTTATTAAATATTGAGGAATCAGAATGGAGTTTACATGCAGAATCACAGCACCTGAAAATGCCATGCTGGAATATTCTTTTCCACAAATTCTTTCTTTTACCTGTAACTGGACAATTTTATTGGGTACTGGAGAGCATGAGTGGTGGCTTTGGCTGACATTTCTGTGGTCTTTCTCATTCCTTCCAGACCCCTTTTAATTCCACGTCTTACTGCAATATGTTCCTCTCTCTGCCTTCACCTTTTGAATGTTGCCCCGCAACACCTGTGCATACCTTAAACTCTTCCAAATGTTGAGAAGAAAATGTTGTATTAGCTGATCAGAATAAACAAGGACTTCTAGATTCTTCTGGGTCCATGTTTGTATGGCGGATCGTGTTTGGGAGAATTGGCGCATATTATATCTTAATTGTCTTCCATCTCTTTACCTTTTTTCTTATTTCTCCCTCTTCTGACTCAATTTCCTGTCTCCAAAAGTTGTCTATCATGTCTCCTTTATTTTAATCATTTAATTAACAGCTTTTACGTATAAAAAACGTGTAATGTCGGGCGTGGTGGCTCACGCCCGTAATACCAGCACTCAGGAGGCAGACAGGAAGATTGCTGAGTTGGAAGCTTGCCTAGGCTACATAGTGAGCTCAGGGCCAGCCTGAACTACAAAGCAAGACCCTGTCTCAAAAAAACAAAAACAAAAACAAAACCATGTAATACTGTGCTTAATCTTTTGAGTCTGACATTTTGCCAAATGTGGCAGACCTTATTTAAGGTTTCTCCTTACAAAGGAGGAACATTTTAATTAGTAAAGATTTCATATTTATATTAACTCTGGAAATTACTAGCAAAGATTTATTTCCAAATATTAAAATTTGTAGGCAGAGTATAAACAGTTATTTACTAAACAAAATTTTGACAGTAATTCAGATAGCAGAATGCTTGATATAAAAAGACTAAGAAAAATTAAAATAAGCCATACATTAAAAGAAGCTATTAAGACATTCATGCTTAATCCTTACATAAACTAACCCATCTTTTTTTTTAAACTAACCCATCTTTAAATGCTCACTTTCAAGTAATTATAAATTTTTTAAAAATTTTATCTTTATTGGTACATTGTATATACATATCTCAATATTGGAAATTTATACCAGTATATGACACAATTTAATTCTCATTTTTTCCTGTTCCCCTACCCACTCCACAAATCCCCATCCCTTAAATATGTAAGTTTTGTTTCCTTTTTTTATTACCATCACATTTTTCCTTAAAACTTTTAAACACATTGCTATGTTTTAATTGATCGTAATGATAACTCCAAGGTGTCAGCCTGAGGACAATCAGAAGAGCCATTGAATTTATTCACAACATATATTCACTGATAATATTTTATTCCCATAAAATGAAATAACATTATGCTGCTAATCACTATAAAACAAAAAATTTATAAAACATTTATACAAAATGTTCACAGCATGTATGTTGAACTTAAATGCTATACCTGTATGGTTCAAAATATCACTGAACTTGCTTAAATTTTTAAAAAAGCACCAATGTCCTTATAGTTTCTATAATAAATATTTTATACATGTGTTTATAATCTGGACTTGGATAATGAAACTACTTTTTCTGTCCATGGCTCATTTGCTGAGTCCAGAATAGAAACCAAAGGACACACTTTCACCAAAGCACAGAAGTTCAGCTAGCTGATGCTTAAAGGTCTTAAAATTTTCCATTAAGCAGCAGCTATTTTCAAGTCACCATTCCTCTTCCGACTTGCTAGGTCTTCTAGAAGTTTCTGGAACCCTATGAAGATTAAAAGTGCTAATGCTATTGTATTTTATACTATCTTTAACATTCAAATTTTCTTTGCATTTGATATATTCAGCTTCAATTGGTGCATCTCAGAATCATGTATAGTGTTCTTGGCATTATATACTGAGTAATAAAATTTCATTCTAATGAATGTCATTGAATTGTTACACTGTGATTTGACCAGACATTATATATTTCATCCATTTTGTGGAATTTTTGAGCAAATTTGTCTTAAATAATAAACAATATCCAATTGTTTGAGATGTCATTTAGTATGAAAACTTCTTAAAATATTCTGGCTTATTTCCCCTAATAAAGTGCATAGGTAAATTCATGTCCCATATTTTTCACTCAACAATTTATTCCCTAGGTGACAAAATAAATTCTAGAATTTAGAAAATAAAACATCACATTGCAATCTTTGTTAATTATGTTTGTAGCCAATTTCTGTAAGGTGATTTTGAAATCAATCTTTTTATATTCATCTTGCAGAAATATAAATAACTACTCTTTTCTACAAATAGGCAAGTAAGCAATATGGAGAGAGGAATTTGTTTAGTCAATCAGTTGTTATGAATAGGCAATTAAAATGTAGAACTATGCTCTACAATATTCACAAAATTAAGCATGAGACTAGAATACAAATCTCTTTTATGAGAACAAATTGAATTTTGTTGTGACAAAGATGTATCAAGTATAAGTAGCTTTTCTAAGAAAGACTATGCTATTAAACATCAGGAACTTAGTCACTGATGGTAATTCAAATCTATTTTTGTAATAGAAGAATACAAATATGTTATACAATTGGTTATTTGGCTCTCGTGTTTCCTTGTTGATTTTCTGGCTCTATAAACTATCCATTATTTTAATTCACTAATATTTTTATTTTATTGGTACATTTTAAATAGACATAATGATTCCAACCATCATAGGGAATTTGTACCTGTGCATGATACAGACACATGCTTCTCTTTTTTCTCATTCCCCTTCACTCTACTAAGCCCTCTTCCCACCTAATCTATGAGAGCTTTGGTCCCATTTTTGCCTTCTATCCTTTTTTCTTTGTCCCTTTCTCTCTCACCCCCCCTTATCCCCTTTCCCACTTTGACATTTTCTTTCTACTTCCCAATATCTGTTCTATATTTTTGTTCTTATTTATACTTTTAGCTTCTCACACCAGAGAAACAATGTGACATTTACACATATTTATATGATTTATTTCACTTAAGAACATGGTCTCCAGGTGTATCCACCTAGCTAGAAATATCTCAACTGAATCCTTCTTCAAAGCAGTGTAGCACTCCATAGTGTAAATGAAACAAACCACATCTTTTTTATCCATTCATTATCTCATGGGCATTTGGGCTGTTTCCAAGGTTTAGTTATTATAAACTATGCAGCTATAAATGTGGGTGTACATATGTCCCTGGGGAAGGATGCTTTTTGAATTCTTTTGAGGAGAAAGCAAAAAAGGGAATAGCTGGGTGAAACGGAGCCCCTAGTTTTAGTGTTTTTTTGGAGTCTCCACACAGCTTCTCACAGTAGTGGTTACCAGTCTGCATTCACACCAGCAGCGCGGTGTTCCTTTTTCCTCACGTCTTCTTCAGCATATTCTTGGTTAATTTCTTGATAACAGTCGTTCTTTTGGAGTAAAATGGTACCTCAGAATTTTTTTAAAATTTGAATTTCTACAATGGCCAGTGATATTGAACACTTTTTCTATGTATTTATTTACCATTTCTACTTCATTTGAGAAGCGCCCATAAATTTCGGGTGCCCATTTTTTTGTCGGGTCATTGAATTTGAAGGATCTGATTTTTTTCTGAATTTTTTGTATATTATAGAGATTATTCCTTTGAATCCGGAACAATTATTACTATACTGTGGGTTGTTTCTTTGCTCTTTTGGTGGATTTCTTTTTCTTTATAAAAGCTTTTTAGTAAGATGAAATCCCAGTTGTTGATTCTTTGGAACCTATCCTGTGTGATTGGGATGGTGCTTATAAAGCCTTTGCTTACCCCAATGTCTTCAAGAGTTCTACCTATAATATATTCAGCAGATTTAGTGTTTTACTGTTTAGATCTTTGATTCATTTCTATTTTACTGAAGCATGAAAGATATGGATCTATTTTTAATTTTTGCTATAGGAAAGCAAGATTTTCCAGTACTATTTCTTTCTTCTAGTGAAGATGTTTGGCTCCTTTGTCAAATATAAGGTGGCTGAGAGTGTTTTGAGTTGTTTCTGCATCTTCTAATCTATTCCACTAATCATTTTTTTTCTGCCAGTACCATGCTGCTTTAATCACAGTAGCTTTGTAGTATAACTTCAAGCCAGGAATTGTGACGCTCCCTGCCTTGCCTTTGTTACTCAAAATTGCTTTTGCTTGCTGGGCGTGGTGTCTCACGCTTGTAATCCCAGCACTCAGGAGGCAGAAGCAGGAGGATTGCTGAGTTCGAGGCTTGCCTGGGCTACATAGTGAGCTCAGGACCAGCCTGAACTACAAAGTGAGACCCTGTCTCAAAAAAAAAAAAAAAATTGCTTTTGGTCTTCTAGGCTTCTTGTGGTTCTAAATGAATTTTAGGATTGTTTTCTTAATTTTGTGAGATATGCTATTGATATTTTCGTTAGGATTGCATTAAATCTGTATAACAATTTTGGAATATGGCCTTTCACATTATATTGGCTCTTCCTACCTGAGAGCAAGTGATATCGTTCTGTTTTTCTGAAAGAGGATTTTTGAGGATCAAGCTATTATTGTACCAAAGTCTATCTGTTCCTTTATATCTAATACTATTTTTATACCTGAGTACTCTGTATTGGGTGCATATGCATGAATAATTTTTATATATTATTGCTGAACTGATTCATATTTACTTATACATTTTAATACATTTGTTTTGTCTTATCCAAACTCTAAGTATAGCTACTCCTGTTTTCCAGTCCATTACTAAATCTGTTCTAGGGAAAGTGAAGGTCATATGAATATGTGGCTGTGTGAAAACAACTCTTGCTAAAAGATGCCTGTTCCCTTTGTAATGCTATATTTGACTGGCTTTCTGTGAGCTATATCACGCTTCTTTTAAAGTTCCCACACATACATAATACAATTTGTATCATGCAGGGACACTCTGAAGATTCCAATGTTAGAAAACAATAGTAGTAACAATAATTGGTTATTCTTTGTGGTGATGATAACTTGAACCATTTTCATTTTGTGTTCGGACTATTCAGATAGACTGTTCCAAACAAAATAATGTGAATCTATAAACAAAAACAACCAATGATGTTTAACATTTCCAAAAAACTATGTAATTGTGTTGAAGATGATTGATCAACTGTGTGAACAGAATTCTATTTTACTAAATTGAATCTAACCAAATATCCAAGACTGAAGTCTTTTTATAGACATATACCAATATTTGATTATACTCATGTTAAATGTAGAGATAATGGAGGATATGCCAGAGAACAGTGTGTCATCTAATTAGCCATCCAAAGTAGGAAACATCCTGTATCTACATAAGTCGAAGAAGTTTTTTTGCCCAAATTAGAAGACTTAGTCATGTTTTAACCTTTTTCATTATGAAAGTATAGAATCTGAGGAATAGCATGCCACCGCATATTAAAATACCGTTTTTTTTTCTTAGAGAATCTCAGCTTATTTTGCAACTTCTTGATACATACTTCTGTTCAAGGCCCATGGAAATTAGTAACATACTCTTCAAACTCATTAATGGTGCTGCACTTTTTTTTTTCTTTGAAACATTCAACTTTTTCCACTTGGCTTCCCCAATAGATCTTTCCAAATTCCTTTTCCTCCCCTTACAGGATAGCACTCTTTAAAGTGATAAGATGGTGCAGTAGTTTGATATGATTCATGCATTCCCCCAAGGATTTCTTTGTTGTTGTTGTTGATGATCTCACTGTGAGGTACTGAGGATGGAATGCAATCTAACTTTGATACTTGAAGGTGGAGTTGTTGGAAAGTGACCAGATTTCAGAAAATTCATCAGAATAGAGTCACAAGCCAGAGGTGTTTGTGGCTGTATGAGAAGGGAAAAAGACCAGGGGAAAAATACGCTCCCTGTCTATTACAATGTTATGCCATGGGACAACTTCGGATTTTGCCCACAAGGTTTTTACTACATACAGGCTCTTGTCCTTGGACCAGAACTGTCAGTAAAAAAAAAAAAAAAAAAAAAAAAAACCTTCTTTATGCTAAAGTTATCAAGGCTGAGTGACAGGAAACAGACTAATATAGATGCTCAAAATAATATTAATGAATCAATTGAATGCTAGTATCTTCATTTCTATTACATAGAATTAGAAAATGTGAAGATACTCTTATGTATCAGAGTATGAATTTATTGCTGGATAAGTAGGAGAAGGGTTTAGCCAGCAAAGAATTCATGGAAAGAATGAATTTGGGGTTATATACGAAATTAGTATTAGTAAAACCTACTGAAAAGATAGAACAAGGCACGCTACATGATAGAATATTTGTACTCACACAAGAGGAATACATTAAACACAGGTTGTGTCCAATGAGGCAGTCACTCTGTCCTACTCTTGAGAACTGCTTATGTTATCTTGGTGACACTGGGAAATTTACCCTTTGTACTGACATGATGTTTACTATAAGAAAAAAATGTATACAAATTGAATAAGAAGTTTCAGGCAAGGAAATATTAAATCTAGTTAACTTGATAAAAGATGTGGGAAAAGAAATTGGGAAAAATTGTGTCACAAATAATTCATCACGGAGAGTAACAAGATGGCGGCGGAGACGGTGGAGCTTCATAAATTAAAGCTTGCAGAACTAAAGCAAGAAAGTCTTGCACGTGGTTTGGAGACCAAAGGAATAAAACAAGATCTCATCAACAGGCTCCAGGCATATCTTGAAGAGCACGCCAAAGAGGAAGCAAATGAAGAAGATGTACTGGGAGATGAAACAGAGGAAGAAGAAACAAAGCCCATAGAACTGCCCGTGAAAGAGGAAGAACCCCCTGAAAAAACTATTGATGTGGCAGCAGAGAAGAAAGTAGTAAAAATTACATCTGAGATGCCACAGACTGAGAGAATGCAGAAAAGGGCTGAACGATTCAATGTACCTGTGAGCTTGGAAAGTAAGAAAGCTGCCCGGGCAGCTAGGCTTGGGATTTCTTCAGTTCCTGCAAAAGGTCTATCATCTGACACCAAGCCTATGGTTAACCTGGATAAGCTAAAGGAAAGAGCACAAAGATTTGGTTTGAATGTCTCTTCAATCTCTAGAAAGTCTGAAGATGATGAGAAACTGAAAAAGAGGAAGGAGCGATTTGGGATTGTCACAAGTTCAGCTGGAACTGGAACCACAGAGGATACAGAGGCAAAGAAGAGGAAAAGAGCAGAACGCTTTGGGATTGCATGATGAAAAATTCTCGATGGTTTCTCTTCTTCGGTGGTTTCCATTTGTAATTCTTCTTGGTCACATATATACCTAAGTGCACAGTCACATGCCTACATCCTGCCTCGCAATGAGGGAGCATGTACCGGGTACATCCATGAACTCCAGCTGCAATTTGACCTACTACTGTTCCAACTTTAAGGTTGTTGTGTTTTTGTTTTTAATTATTTTGCTTGTTAATAAAAAAATAGAAAAGACAAAAAAATAATTCATCATGAAGTTTGAAAATTTGATGTATGTACAAAAGGGTTAATTTAAATTCTGGTTTTTGCTACCACTTTTTTCTTAAAAAAAAAAAAAAACTCCCTATGGCCAAGTCAGTATAGAAAATGGTTTATGCCACTGTTTATTCACTATGTCTGTTGGGCTGACCAGAAATTTATGACTGGAGTAAATGTCAACTCACCTCCTCCTCTGGTTCGCTGGGTTGGGAGCAGACTTTAAATTGTTTTCAGTCTCACTCAGAAGAATTGGGCCCATCCACAGTGTAATCAAACATCCAGTCAACAGAAAATGACCTTTAAATTTATTTTATCAAATCAATTCCATAGTTATATCTCTGCTTAAATGATGATGTTTTATTACCTAATCATCAGTGAAATTTGGTTCTGATCCACGGGGCTTACACAGCCTATGATGCTTAGAGAAAGTCAACCAATACACCCCGAATAAATATCATTGTATTCTCCAGACCCTCAATGGCTCCCTATTGCTTGCTAACTAGAATTGATGCCCTTTATCCCAGAGGACTAATGAAGCAGTAAATTACCTTTCTACATTGTTTCTCTCACTTGGTCCTGAATTGGTGTTCAGAGATAGCCGAAAAAGAGTGTTGAAAAACCGCATATTCCCTCATGCATTGGTAAGTTGGTACTGAAAATTTGTTATTAAATTAAAAAGTTATTAAATGTTATCGGAAAAATGTATGCCTTTAATAAACAAGAGAGCGATTTTATTATATAATCATTATTACATTATTATATAGGCAACTAATAAAATCCACATAACAGAAATTTGTTAACTATCATAATCTAAAATGCACTTGACAAGTATCTTTTCAAGCAGTCAGAAATTTTAAATTACTCACTTTTCTTCTTGAATTCACAATTTCTATTCTGTTTTCCTCCAAATTCTATACTAATGTAGTTTAGTATTTGAATGTCTTATTGATCATCTTGGCTCATATCCCTGTAATATCTATAATATACATTTTTTCCTGTGACCACAAGAGAACAAGCATTAAATATCATTCAATAATTTGATAATTTTTTTGCCAGTGTGCTTCCATGAGTTTCAAAAACTTTCCAATGAAATGAAAATTCTAATTTGCCTTGCATATATGGCTTTTACCCAAATGCATACTTTTATTAAAATAAAAATTTTAGTTTTTTTCTCCTTCTTGAAGTCATATGAAATAGATCTCTGAGACTCACAGAAACACAGGTGCACAGCAGTGCTCAACACTGAGCCTTTCAAAAGTGCTAAGAGAGGTCCACAGATTTAGCTCAGCCTTTCCACCCCCTGCCTAGCAAGTGCAAGGTCCCTGGTTCGATCCCTGGTAACTACATACAACAATACCAGGCGTGGTGACTCATGCCCACTGTCAAACAGTATCACAAACCACAAATACCAGGCTTGGTGGCTCACACCTGTCATCCCAGCACTAGGGAGGCAGAGGCAGGAGGATTGCTGAGTTTGAGGCTTGCCTGGGCTACATAGTGAGCTCAGGGCCAGCCTGAACTACAAAGCGAGACTCTCAAAGAAGAAGAAGAAGAAGAAGAAGAAGAAGAAGAAGAAGAAGAAGAAGAAGAAGAAGAAGAAGAAGAAGAAGAAGAAGAGGAAGAGGAAGAGGAAGAGGAAGAGGAAGAGGAAGAGGAAGAGGAAGAGGAAGAGAAGAAGAAGAAGAAGAAGAAGAAGAAGAAGAAGAAGAGAAGAAGAGGAAAGGAAAAGAAAAGAAAAGAAAAGAAAAGAAAAGAAAAGAAAAGTGCTAAGAGGGCACTTTGAGCAGACTGGCATTTACCAGAGTGGTTTATACAAATCTTCATTATTGTAATTCAAGGATACTAAGATATATTAAGCATTTCTGCAGCTGAACTAAAATGACACAATCTTCAGTATTTTTTGCCTCCAGGCCTGATTCTTGGGAGAAACATTATGTTTAACAACATTGAAGGGGTAGAAGAAACTTGCTTGTTAAACAAACTATGCCACTATCAATTCTGCTCGGTAGCTTCACAACATCTTTGCATTTCTATTCTCGTGATACGTATATTGTTCCTAATCTCCAGTTTTACTTAACTCAGGTGTATATAGGATGAGAAAAGGTACAAAGACCCGCCCACAGCGACAATGCCTTGTTCCGGGAAGCTTGGGAAAGTCTTGGTAAATGTGAAATTTGGTGGTTTTCTGTTCGCCGCCTCAGAGTATTTTCGGTCTGGGGAAGGACGCGAGCTAAGGCTCCGCGGCCTGCAGTGTGATCTTCCTGCAGCCAGGCGGCGCGCGAGCGAGCGAGTGAGCGCCAGGAAGCGCGGAAGGAGAGCGGTCACACCTGCAGACAGCGCAGTTCGAGGAAAAGCTAGGACTCGGAAAACTAGGACTAATTACAACTTAAAACCAAGATCTGGAAAACGACTGCATTAAAATTGCCTGCGATTGTGATTGGTAGGTAGCAATTTCAGTCCCAGCTCATGGACTCGCTTTGGAAGCCATGTTACGATGATCCACTTGAGGCCGTGGCTCTGCCCAGAACACAGCCGGCAGAAGCCATGTCTCCCTGCTCCCAACTCCCACGGTACTTGATCTGTATTTCCTGTATGGTAGTGTTGTTATCTGTATAAAATTTTTATTTCTTTTATAGATAATGGCTTGAATCCTACCTGACCTGTCATTTTTTAAAAACTGATTCTATAGATACGTTTTATATAGACATTATGATCACAAGCAACATTTGTGCCCACAGAATCCGGGCAGTGCCTCCATGTAGAATCGGCTCAAAGCTTTGAAGAAGTAAATTAATTTTAAAAAGTTGTCATTGTCTGAACCAGAATCCATTTCAAGCTCTCATTTTGCAGCCCTTTTCTACTCTTAGTGGTGTCCATGAGTAGGTTTTAAAGTATGAAGAAGAGAACCAGTATCTCTCTGTTTTATTCTATTATGTTTCATTACCAATCTCAGCTCTCATCCCTACATGTACAAGTGTTTATAACTAAGCAGCCTGATCTTACCAATGTAGACTGGCCCTAAGAGCCGCCATGTATCTGGCTATTATGGTTTGCAGTACTGTGTTTTTTTCATTTGTACTATTTATTGTGAGGTGGAGAAATGGATATTGGTCGAGATTCAGAAATAAAAATAGAGGTGGCTGAGATTCTAGGTTCAGAATATTTACCCAGGATCTTCCTTCTTTCAAGGGAAATCTGCATAGCAAACATGCTATTGCAAATATCACTGTATGGTGGGGGCTATGAATCCTACTGCCCATTGGCCGAAAAACAGTCCTCGCTTTCTCAGATAAAGAGCTGGTTCAATGGACATCTCAGAAGAGGGCTGCCTCTACTGCTGTCAGAAATAGTGGGAGTCTCCCTTCATAACTTGTGGATTCTCTTTTATTAGATGCTTAATGGGTTCTGTGATTGGCTTCCTCCCTTTCCTTCTCTAAGCACTTGTCAGATATACAGGAGGCAGTGAATAAAGGTGACACCAGAAGCTCTTAAGTCAAACAGGCCACTCTGCATTAGAGGAAGTTGCATAACAAGTGAAACTCTTTGAGAAAAAAAACAAAACAAAAAGCAGCAGCCCTGCAGGATTTAATGGCCAGAGTCTAACACTAGTGCTATAAAACTTAGAGAAGAGCAAAGATAAATATTTCAGCTAATTTCCCTATGCACTGTGAATAAAAGGGTGGAAATGATTCTCAAAATTGAATGTTATGTAGTCATTTGCAAAGTACATTAAATCAGTTCTTCTCTGTAATGAAGTGTCCTTTAGAGTTTAAGAGACTTTTCAGGAGCTGACATTTCCCTCATAAAGAACACGGCTCTTGTGGCTTCGTTATGACTTCTGGAAGCCATGTGAACTTTAGACCTTTCTGTCTGCCAGCTGAGACACATCTGCACAGTAACTGGTGTCTAATAGCAGCACGGGGCACCCAGGCTCAAAGGTATTTCAACTGCTTTGACCCACGTCTCTGGGCAGGTGACAACCTGACTTCCTTTCCCCCCTCATACTTACCAAGAGTTGCACATAGTGTGGATTATTTTAAAATATCAGAATATACGGTGGAAGGTCCCTGAGAAGTACAAATGTTCTTATCGAACAACTCACTCCATCACTGGTCGTCCTCTGAATAGCTTGATTCCCCTCAGGGCAGCCTGATGATGGGGTGGGGGGGGGCGATTGCTTTCACACAGTCTAGAGGAGGCTGCATTCAGGACATGAAAAAGAGCGAATAGCAAAAACGAAATTAGTCGGTGTGAATTTCTTAATGAGTTCATAATGTTCTCTCACTATGAAAATGCATTGATTTTATTTTTAGTTGTAGAGATTTCACTTCTCCTACCTTTAGTTCGCTGACTGCTAAATTTGTTCAAAAATAGCGTATCATCGGGCGTGGTGGCTCACGCCTGTAATCTCAGCACTCGGGAGGCAGAGGCAGGAGGATTGCTGAGTTCGAGGCTTGCCTGGGCTACATAGTGAGCTCAGGGCCAGCCTGAACTGCAGAGCGAGACCCTGTCTCAAAAAAAAATAGCCTATCATTTTATAGAGTAAATAATTTTAATGGAAGTTTGTAATTCTTAGCATTAATTGTAATTCTAGGTATTGTATTCTTGTATTAGTTTATAAGACTTAGTCCCAAGAAGTCATACACTAAAAGAAGTTGATGACTCTAACTCAGAGAACATCTATGATGTATTTATTTTGAAAATATGTGCTTTATAATTAAAACATTTTCTTTCATTATGTATGCATACATTTATACTTTGTTGGCACCATCTTTTTTTTCAGTGCATGGTTCAATATTTTTACCTGGAGAAGGAAACAAAATAAATCCCTACTAGGCTGTGAGCACCTAGATGCCCAGGGACCCAGTCCCAGGCCCCTCAATCTGAGTAAATTGCTTGTGAATAAATAAATCAATTGAAGTAAAAGCAATGTTAACAGTAAAAATGAATATAAACAGTTTTTGACAAAGGTAACTCATGATATTTATGAATTAATTTCATAAATTAGCCACTGATACTAATGGCAAGATTAGGCCCACATGTATTTCCAAATATGAACTGCAATTTAGAGACAATTGTATGCTTTCTTCATAAATACATTGAGGAAATAGAGAAAAAGTTTAAAAAATAAAATATGGGATAGTTTTTTTAATAATAGAAATGTAACATCGTGGCATTTACTTCCTAATATTTATAATTTCATTTTTGTAATTTCACATCTGCACAAGCATGAAAATTATCATGAATGGTCCAGTAACTTAATAAAATATGTTGCATGCTCATACCATCCATTCATTCCTGTAGTATGGATTGTTTAAATTGTATCAGTGAAATTTATGTAATTAATTAGCTGATATTAAATTGTCCCTCTGTGATTCTGGGTTTCTGTGATTCTGTAGCCCCCCCCACCACCAAATTTATCACTAAACAATTAGCTTATTTAAGTAAAGGACACAGCTCATTTGTCTTAGTATTCTCTTCAATTTCTACCTAGATTTTTACTGAATGAAAGGTGATAGCACGTTTACTTTTGACAATCACCAAGAATATGTTATCCTTCCTTATATAAACATATAATAAGAAAATTGGTTTCACAATTTGTAAGTAGAAGATTCATGTATTATTACTCATTTGGTTCCAAGAGAAATACGAGGAATAGGACAACTGTTGCCTAATTGCTTGCATAAATCCTTCTATAGGAGTTTGTTTTCCCATGGAAAAAGACCCAGCATGGAGCCTGGACATCAGCAGTTTGGTGAGAACTTAGACGCCCCGTCTGTCACTGTTGCTGCTCGTAGTGTTACCTGCTTGACATCTCTGAGCCTCTGTTTCCTTAAACGGTGAGTTCTGGATTGGACCGGAATTATGGTTGGCATTCTTTTTTAAGTGATCATAGTTTTAGTTCAGACAAAACCTTTTCTGGAAATTAGATAAGAGACAGATGCGTAATGGCTGAGATGCTCCTACCGAAACGGCCTGAGAGTTTGAATCCCTCGGAAGTCATGACACCTTTATTTATGACCCTACCTGGGAGCAGAAGTATCTCAAGTGAATCCTGAGACCACAGCAACCATTCTAGTTGTGTGAGTTTTACTTTAGGAAGGAGTATTAATGTCAACAGAGAGTATAAGAGACACTAAAGTGAGAGGAATGAGCATGTAAAACTACAACAGTGAAGAGGTTTAAGATGATGACAATCGGAAAGATTGAGTACCTTTGTGAGAACAGCGGCTGAAATCAAAGGATAAGTTATGACGCCAAAATTCAGTGCCACAAAGACAAGAGCAGGAGATTATACTTAGTCTGAGGGGTTAGTATATGTCCACCACACGTCTCAGGATTTTTAGACCCCTACCCTGCTTGTCTTCCCTCCTCTCTCTGACTCTTGGTCTCCTTCCCACTTGCAGAAAGGTCTATTTCCCTTTCTTTCCTTCAATTCTTTTGTTCCTATGCCTTTTCCTTCCCTCTGCCTCTCTTTTATTCCCTATCTCATAGGAAAAGTATCTCTCTACTTCTTGTTATCTTTTATTTTATTTTATTTTATTTTATTTTATTT